>VXAW01007866.1:123427-138501 GCA_013399735.1 Tyrannus savana
CCCCACCTCCAGATTATTATTATTATTATTATTATTATTATTATACAAAAAGAAAATTAGGTGAAGGAACAACCCCATGGTATGCTGCCCATGTTGCCCATGGTATATGAAATACAGTTTTAAATCCTCCCAGCTCGTCATAAATGCTCAGCACTCTTTAAAACAGTGGAAAGCGCAGTCTTTGAAAATTTAAACATTTCATTTGCATCTATTTAAATCCAAGGCAAAGTTTGGATTAGGAGGTGCAGTGAGGAAAGGGAATTTTTTTTTTTTTTCTGGTAAACACAGGTGGAGCCTGTTTGTAATGAGCAGCAATCAAGAGAACACTGCAAGGACACAGAACATAAAACAGAACAGTGAGAGGTTCCAATATGCTGCTATTCCTGGCGGTTCTAAAGATTAATTCAAACCTGCATCCATTAGAAGAGTGATGGAACAGTAGAGCTCCATGTCTGTAAATATTAGGAGCGTGGCTGATGGCCTCATTTCCTCCCCCCACCTCAATTAAATATGGCAGCTTACAGCTAAATTACACAATGTGGCCGCAGTCTGTAAACAAAACAATCAGTGTTACAAATCTTTCCACCTAATAAATAGGTACAGGGTTGTAGCAGGTAGAATTATGCCTCTTGCAATAGCTGTTCCCTTCCAAACAAGGTGTAATACTTATTAGGCATTTGATTATCAATTTCTCCCTCCCCAAATTCCATCACAGAAAGAAGCTCTCGCTGCAGCATCCTTTGAGAATCACACCCAAAATCTTAATAAAGTAGCTCCCAATCTGCTGCAGATCTCATTCTCCCAGACAGTTGTACATTGTCAGCCTGACCCAGATGCTTAAAATGCATTAATGTTTATGCCTTAAACTGGAAAAAAACAATCAGTGAGTATGATAATCCCAGAATCAGCCCGTGCCCCATTGCCCCTCGGTGGATTTGGCTGCCTGATCCTTTCTCATCCTCGTGTAACCCCAGCCTCTCTGCTTCATTTAATTCCTTAAGCTTTAATTAAAAAGCAGCAGTGAAAGCCAGCAAGACAAAGCAGCCGAAAATTCCTTTATAGCTGGCAGAACAGCCAATATTGCTTTGAGGAGAGGCAGCAAACACCACATCCCCACACAAAGGTGGCCCACTGAAGCTTAATCTCTCTCCTGTTGTCTCCTGCTGAGGAACACTTCACAGAGCTGCTCTTTTATTCATGCTGTTGCATCAGGGGAAGAGGAAACCATAAAACTTGTACAGGAGTTGGTGCATCACAGTCACTGTTCTTTTGTCTAACTAACTCCCTCCTGTCTTTAAATGGTGAGGGTGACATCTGCTTCACTGGCTGCAGGAGAACAATCAAATTATTAATTATTAAAGGTTGCACACATGACAGAATGCAAAGTCTCTGCCTCTGGGACCCCTCGTCACAAAGCTGGAGATGCTGTTTTGGTTTGGTGCTTCAGGAGGTGGCCAAACCAAGCTCCAGTGGCCAGGAGCGGTCTCTGCCCCAAGGATCATCAGGTCTCGCTCCAAATTCCTCTCTCCTGTCCCTCTGCAGCTTATCCTGCCCATCCTTCCCTGCCTGAACAAAGCCTGCAGCCCCTGGCAGGAGCTCTGAGCGCTGGAAGGCTGAGAGAGATGGGCTTGTTCAGCCTGGAGAAGGGAAGGTTTTGGGCACCCCTCAGGGTAGACTTTTAATATCCAAGGAAGGCTCATGAGGAAGACTCTTTAGCAATCCCTGGAGGGACAGGACAAGGGGCAACAGATTAGATATGAGGAATAAGTTGTTTCTGAGGAGGGTGGGCAGGCCCTGGCACAGGGTGCCCAGAGAAGCTGTGGCTGCCCCTGGATCCCTGCAAGTGTCCCAGGCCAGGTTGGATGGGACTTGGAGCAATCTGGGCTGGTGGAAGTGTCCCTGCCCAGGGCAGGGGGTGGGATGGGATGATCTTTAAGGTCCCTTCCAACCCAAACTCTTCAAAAGAGGAAATATTCAGACCTTTGACCTTCATTCAATACCCAGAATTGGTGACCACACCCTAAATTCTCCCTTTGCTGTCTGGACTTTCCTGCAGTGTGCTGACATGGCAGGGAAATAACTTCTGCCTTTCATTTTTATACAGTTGTCTGCCTTAGCTCAGTAGTTTTACAGCCTTCAATTTGACTTTTTAAATATGAGTTTATGGTGTTTCACCTCTCTCTAGAATGGAGAAGTCTGTGAGAACTTTGCTGTTTGATTAAGTTCTCATGCATGAAGAGCCAGAAAAATTTAAGACAATTGCTCATTTAAATTGCTGTTAATTACGCCCTCCTTACATAGTTATTGTACTATGAGCACACTTTGGATAAAACTGCTGTATTAGCTAATTGAACTCAAAAATATTTCTGACATTTTAATGAACACACCAATTAGTTTTATTTTACAAGACTTTCAAATGAACCACGGAGGATATTAGAAAATGACATTCAGGGTCTGCATATAATTAAATTACATAACACAGGAGGGGGGAAACGTCGTGTCATGTTGAAGGGAAAAGAAAAAAATTGGGAACACTTTAACATTCCAGATGTGTTACAGTAAATAAGGTCTTTGTAAAACACAAGCTCCAGTGGAGAGGGACACAAACTGAAGGCACTTAAACCACTTTTGACCATTATGCACAGTGACAAAACAGACACAGACAAGGGATTAGAGAAGAGGGAAAAAAAAAAAAAAAGAGGAAATAGCAGTAAACGTGGCAAAACATTCAATTATAAAAGTGGATACAAAATGCTAACAACTCAGTGCTTGGCAGAACTCATCTGAATTGCATTCTAACAGGAGTAGAAGCTGGTATTTGTTAAAGAGGACAAATGTTCCTAAAAGATGTGTTGCTCACAATCATGATTAAAAAAAAAAAAAAAAAAAAAGGAAAATAAGTAACTAGCTGGTGTCTCTTTATTCAAAGGAAAAAAAGGGAAAGAGAAGAAGAAAAAAAATGAGGGATGACTTCTGAACGGCTGCAAACCCCTGTGGGGGTTGTCACTTGTCCAAATAAAGCTGTGGGATCTCAGGACCAGCAAGTTTGGACAACACTGCACCCACTGGCTCGTGGGATGTGGGTGCAGAGGGGCAACCTCTGCTGAGGGACAGGAAGGCACAGGGAATATCAGTGGAAAACATTGTTCTGAGGAGGGTGCAAAGCAGAAAGCAAGATTTTGCTCTGTTAGCTTTTTCTGTCGACACAAATGATATAAAACTGTTCCCAAGCAGCTTTCTTTCATACTGGAGCAAAAGAAATGAAGAGGGTTGGGGGAATTATTGAAGCTCTGTAGCTGTGGATCATAGGAGTTGGAAAAATGAAAATTCCAACACTAAAATATTGCTAACTTAAAAAAAAAGCGCAAATACACAAAAAAACCCAACCAAAAAACCAAACAAAGAAACACAAAACAAACAAACAAACAAACAAAAAACTTTTTTCATTGAAAGACTGCTTTGCCAACTTTTTTCCAATGAAAAATCAAAGTGAAGTGCTTGCAGCATCGCTTGTGTGTGGCTAATTTCCCACTGCACACTCCCATCCTGAGAGGCAGCAAAGTACTGGGTGTTTGCAGCCCAGTGGAGATGAGCTGGATGACTGTGGGCCCTGGAAGGCAGGTGGTGGGGGGAAAGAAAAGGCTGGTTGAAACAAATGATCAGCAGAATCCAGGGGAGAAAAGAGTTTAGCTTTAATTTCAAGCAACAACAGCGCTGGGTATTAATACCTGCACTGAGCCCGTGAATAGATGAATACAAACATATCTGAGGAGCCACTGATGCAGAGCTGTCAAACACTCAACACTGGAAGAGCCAAAGGCATTAAGGATGCTGCAGACACTGGCATGGGATGGGAGGACGCCTGATTCTTGTCAAACAGTCACAAAAAGAGAATTATTGGAGAGCCAAAAATACAGATTGAGGGACTGTAATTCGATTGCAGAGCCACTGAAGACAGCAGGTTTTGAATACAGCCTTTAGCTGCAGTTTAAGAAATCCAAGTTACTGTGCTATTAATGGGCCTTAAAGAGCAGGTAAACCAGCAATTTCTTCCTCTTAGAGGCCCCTGGTGCTGCTCACAAAATAACCCTGTGTTTTGTCATCCCACCTGCCTGTCAAGCAGAGGAGCTGTCAGCAGGGGGATCCTGGGGTGTCTGTCACAGCTGTGGCTGAGCAGACCTTGAAAAGGTTTAAAGACCTTAAAAAGGCAAGAATTAGACAACCTTGCTCCTCCTGGGTGCTGGCAGCCCTGCAGCAGCTGGGCTTGGCTCTGGCTCCAGCTCTGTTATCTCCATGGCACAGATAACCCGGGATGGGTGGCTGGGAATCACCCACAGCTGCTCCAGGAACATCCCTGGCCTAAAAGGTGGGAGCTCTCAGGGCTCTGTGTTTTTACAGGAGCTGTAGAGGAGGGGCAGGACTTTAAACCCTCTGTGTTATGAGCTTTGTAGAGGATGAAAAGCTGGAGTAGGGAGCAAAGCACAGAGCAGGGACCACAAACCTCAACTGCTGCCCCACACTGAAAGAGCATTTTTGATGCCAGGAGGCAGAGATTCACATATTTTTCACCACTCTCTTGCTGTGCCAAGAGACCTGGGCTTGACCAAAATGTAGTTTCCAGCAAGTGCAACCTGCATGTTGGGATTAAAAGTCCATTAAGTCAGACACTCATGTTATGAACTGAGCACTCAAAGCACAGCAAAAAGCTCGTCCCACCTCCACCTCGAGTCCTGCCCAGCTCTTACCAAGCAAAATTGCAACTCTCTGCTCATGGGAATAAACTCAGGGTATACCATGAAAAGAATCAGTAAAATAATGTTTTGGGGGAAAAAAAAAACCCAAAACAAAACCAAAACCAAAAACACAAAACAAAACACAAAACAAACAAACAACAACAACAACAAAACACCACAACACAATATTTATTTATTTGTATGTTTATGTGTTTAAAACCAACTTGTGGGAAGTAGGAGGTTTGTCCTGAAACCTCTGAGCTGGATGAAACCGGGTTCTCAGTGTTCCTCCTGAAAATGTTAATCTTACCTTTAATCTAAAGGCACATAAAGGTGTTTTCAGATACTGTCATATCTTTACCTAAACTTTGAAAGGATCATTGGGAAAAAAACCCCACCAAACTCCAACAGCTAGATGTGGATAGATTTCCTCTATAAAGAAGCCTTTTACAAATGGCCACGTCAGCTTGATCTGTGACAGCAAGTGAGGCAAAATAAACCACCATTACTGTCATTAGAAAAGTTTTCTTTCCCTCCTTGGTGCTGAATTGTGCTGTTAGCAGATTAACAGGAGTTTTCACAAGGGTCTTTCTCCATTTTCCCTATTCAAGCCCATCAAAGCTTTCCAACAGCAGGGTCAGACTGAGTTCTGCACACAATTGCTCCCTGTCCTCTGGCACAGAAATACTTACCTTAATAAGAACATTCCAAAGGGTTTTCAATTGGAGGCAACAAGAATTGTTGCAGTTAATGGTGGCAGCAGACTTCTTGAGATTTATTCTGCGAGAGGCACCTTTCAGTGTAACAAATGTCCCAGCACATGAGGAGTGTGTGGTGAGGGGTGAGCTCAGCCAGAGTGTGCAAAATGTATGATCTCAGCTCCTGAAGTGTGTTATTCTTCCCTTTGCTACTCACTTGGATTCAAGTGCTAAAAAAAAAAAAAAACCCACACAGTCTTAAGAAATCATCTGTTTCTCTGGTGAAGTGCCTTGCATTTGAATGGGAGGTTTTGTTGGGGAAAAGGAGATGGAGTAACAGCAAAGTTACCTGGAAAAGTCTCATCAAGAAAGGAGGTTTTCAAATTCCTGCTCCAATTGTAGGGTCAGGAGAGGGGTATTCTGTGAGCAGCTGGAACCAGGCAGTTTCAACAGATGCCCTTTTACTGTTTACTCAGTTCATAAAGCCTGAATCTGAAAGTCAAAACACCCCTTTTGTTCCACCACATCTCATTTACACTCCAAACCTCTGAACTGATGGTGGGTCCTTCTTCCCTTTCCAGCCCCATCTCAGCAAGCACTTTTCTGTCCAGATCCCTTTAATTGGGACCATTTGTTTTCATTTTGATTTGCACAGGGTAAGCATTCTCTCCTTGGTGGTGATGGGGCACCCTGCAATAAACCTGCAGAGTGAAAATCCCCAATTCCTAAATCCAAGGATCTGCCATCTGAACCACTTTGGAGTCACTCAGCACGAGAAATTTGGGGTGCAGGATGAAGATGGATGGCTGAGCTTTTAATGAGCAGCCCTGCAGTATTTACTTGGTCAAAAGGCAGTGGGTACTTTATCTTGCCTGTCATAAAAAATATGTTCCTCCTGGCAACTCAGCATCTCGTGTTTAACACCACACTGACAAATGCACCTCTCCCACTTGGTGGGGAATTCAGGCATAATTTTAAAGGGGATAGACCTGTAGATTCACTGGGTTTTTTTCCCCTCTATTCTTCCTTTAATTTTATAAAAGCAGTGCTTATCCAGAGCTACAGACAACTCCTGCAGTCGAAGTGTAAAACCCCAGTTCAAAGCTATGTCAACACTCTCCCTATAAACTCTCAGCTTTATGCACTGCTCAGCAACCTAAGTCAGTTGGAAGAGAGATGTTAATTCACAAGCCCTGGCTCAGGTGATAAAGCCCAGATTCTCAGCCAGCCTGGCAGCCCAAATTGCATTTGCCCCTCTGAGGACCAAGTGATACCCTCTTACCCATGGGGTTGATCAAAAGTGTTCCTCCACCCCTTCCCCAACATCACAACATCACCTTCCTTGTGAGGACACAAAAAAAAGGACCTGAGATGGCTCAAAAAAACCTGTCAGGAGGGTGAAGGAAAAAAAGAGATGTGTCCTTCCTTCCTTCCTTCCTGTTCTTCCAGCAAGTTTCTCCTTCCCAGTGGTGTGTCTTACACCACCTGGAGTGCCTTGGTCATGGATGTGGCTGCAAGAAAGGGCAGAAATGATGGTTCTCAGCTTTCTGAGGCACTTGGACAGTGATGGACGGGCACCCCATTCCCTGACATCATTTCCCACTGTTTCATGGGGGACAGTCAGGAAGGGATTCGTTGAGTAATGTTTCCTTCTTTCACGATCCATCTTGAGATGACAACGCAATTTTCAGGTCAAGAGAAAATTCTTCAGGGATGGAAAAGTCACAGGTGACAAGAATGATGACTGTGGGAGGTGGCAGCAGGAGGAATGGATCCAGGGTGGGTTTATGGATGAGACACACAGGATGTGATGGAGGAAGGAGCACAATGGGGCAGTCACAGGGAAGCAATGCTGCAGTTTGCCTGTACACAGCCAGCTCTGTTCTGCTCACAGATCACACAAGAGTGCAGACATTCACTTCTCCAGCCTTCTGACAGCAGCAAAAATATAAAAATATATCTCTGAGTATTCCATTTTCCCCCAGTCAAAGTCCAGCCAGAGCCACGATTTATCATCATTTATTCCAGTAAGTAGAAGCCACACCCAGCCCAATTATCTTGCTGTCACAGCTTGTAAATGGTGTTTTGGTATCATGGGATCCCTGTTCAGCAGCTTTGTTTTGATTTTGAGGCCTCTAATCTTTATCAGATATTACAAACCACTCATCACTGTCAGCACCCAAAGCAGCATCAGCATCTGTGGCGTTGCTAACAGGGCCCCTTCAGCATGAGAATCATCCTGCAGCTCATCCTCCAGGTGTGCCTGGAAAAACTGACTCTGCATCACCAGGCCAGGTTGGATGGAGCTCTGAGGAACCTGTGTGTCCCTGGGCAGGGGCACCTACCACCAGCCCAGGCTGCTCCAAGCCCTGTCCAGCCTGGCCTGGGACACTGCCAGGGATCCAGGGGCAGCCACAGCTCCTCTGGGCACCCTGTGCCAATTAAGGGCTGAGACAGCAAATTCCCAGCAGCACCAAGAGGGCAGGCACAAGTAAATCAATATATCAATCACTGCCATATTATTGGAATGTGTGATGTTCTGCTTTGCTCTTTTTTTTTGTGACTAATTAAATTATAAAATTTCCTTTTCTCAGCCTCTTCACATTTCCCTGTGAAGACAAAACAGCAGAAAAGAGGGCGATAAAAACATTAAGTTACTTTGGAAATACTGAACTCAGAATTCTCTGGGTTTGGGTTTGGCTTTTACGATCCAACAACCAAACAAAAAAAAGGACAGTTTGAAACTGAGGGAAAGCTTTGATCCCATTTATAAGCAGAAAAATGAAAGAAAAACGTCCTAGGTTAAAAAAAATTATAGAAATATAAATATATATATAAGCTAGTTTTAGGTTGAAAAATATTGTAAACCTCTAATTCTTGGTTTGGATTGCAAAGATAAACTGTCTGTGGTAGCCCTTTCCTCATAATACCACCCGTGACAATGGAGATGGAAAGAGAGATTTTTAACTCTTTCCCAACAGTTTGTTCCCTTTTCTTCTCAACAGTTTAACCCATTTGTTCTTCCCAGAACGATTTTTCTGGGATTCTTTTGACTTTTGCTGGTCTTTGACCGAATCCAGGAGAGCTGTAGTATCAAAAAAGTCCCATTAACTTCCCTTGGCATCTCATTTCCACCTCTTTACAGGACTTTGCCACTCGAGAACCTTCCTCTGCAGCTCGAGCATCTGCCAGAATATGAAACCTGGAAATGCATTGTGAGAGCTACTGATTATTAGTCACTTTTCTCACTGCAAGAAACATCCATGGCCAGCTCCAGTCTGACAAGTGAGTTTTAAAGAATCTCCTTAAACAGATTTTTCTCTCGTTGTAGGGCATTAGGAGCTGCAGAAGGGGCCTTGAAATACATGGAAGAGAAACAAAGCAGCACAGAGCCCTTGGGCTCCCAGTTCTGTGCTCCTTTTCCTCCTGGTTGCTTGTTTTGATCCTGTTAGCATGTGTAATCTGGGCATCTTTGAATGTATTCAGTTCAATTCAATCGATTGTTTATTCAATGTATGGAATCTCTGAGTCCATGCAGAGCAAACCTGAGTGCCAATAAGTGGCAAATCCCGTTTTTCTGAGCCCTCCTGGGGAGCTCCCTGTGAGCCCACCAGGCGCTGCCTCCATCGGTGGGTTTGGCCAAGGAGGGTCCCTCCCTCCCCCCTCAGGAGAACGGGGCACATCATTTACATTTCAGTCACACCAAGCTGGACATTTTCCCACTAGAAATATGAACTGGGGAAGAGGTTTTTAGTGCCATTATTTATTAGACAAGTTCCCTGGATTTTTATCATCCATAACTCACGGCTCTGAATGGATTTGCTGCCGATTCCCCTAAGTCATGTACAAAAGGTCTCAGAGTACAGGCTTTCTAAAATACCATTTTTTAAATTTCACATTTACATGCATTCCATCTGCACACCCAGGACATTAAATATCATAAATGTGGAGTTAATGTCTCATTTTTAAAAATGATGTAGTTTTGTAATTACCTGAAATGAGGGGATACTGACTTTCAGAAACTAAATTCCAAGTCTCTCTCTATTGCCACAGCAGCCAGGAATACCTTTAAATAAGTTTATGCTACAGGGATCCTTTTTAATGATCCATCTGCTGGAACTAGAAGGAAGAGGAAAAAACAGTAGGATCGTAAGAGATGAAACTTCAGTTCACTATACATGAATAAAAAGCTCAGCTCTTGATAATCAGTGAGTCATTAATGAAGTTTTAGAAAGTTATATCCATTTACATTTAAGAACAGGCTTCCAGGAGTTTTCTCCAACACAGAAAGAGAATTAAATATGTGTATCAGGAAGAGTGTGGAGCTGAAAGTAGATTTTTTTTTTCCTACGTGAATTATTGATTTTCCCATGTTTACCTTATCATATTCATTTTCACAAACACTGCATGGATACCTGAATGCAGAATCGTGGAATGGTTTGGGTGGGAAGGGACCTTAAAGCTCATCCTGTGCCACCCTCTGCCCTGGGCAGGGACACCTCCCACCAGCCCAGGCTGCTCCAAGCCCCGTCCAACCTGGCCTGGGACACTTCCAGGGATCCAGGGGCAGCCACAGCTCCTCTGGGCACCCTGTGCCAGGGCCTGCCCACCCTCCCAGGTGAAATTCCTTCCCAATATCCATCCCCTCTGGCAGTCTGAAGCCATTCCCTGTGTCCTGTCCCTCCATCCCTTGTAAACAGCCTCTCTCCACCCTGCATTTGACTGATTTGGTTTAGTTTCATTTTTTTTTATATTGGCACCAGTTTCAAATTGCTCATCTCTCCAAGTCTTGGGGCACAGTCTGGGAGCAGGGCAGGTATATATGATTTAGCTCCAATCTGGTTATTGGGGTTGGCACAAGAGTAATTGGTGGGAGCCTGTAGATGACCTCACAGTCATTAAACGCTGGCACACAGGCTCCAGTTTAATGTTGCAGCATAACTCTTATGCTGAGTTTATTCTCCAGGTTAAATATAATTCAAGTTAGGTGGCAACTGTAGGGACTGTGTTCCTTTTCAATCCACAGAATAATCCCTTGTTGCAAGGCAAGTGATCCCTCAAATTTATGGGAAGAATTGCAAAGCAGTGGATTTTCCCCCGATTGCTTTTTGACTGAAATATATTCTCAGGCCCCAAAGGGTTTGTGCTGCCATGACAGAACAACTTCCCTGAGACTGAAACAAAAGTAGAGATCAGCAGTTCTGATGAGAAGGCAGAGTTTGGTCATGCCTTGGGCTGTCTTAAAACATCCACTGAGTTGGGAGGGACCCACGGGGATCATCAAGCCCTGCACAGGCACCCCAAAAACCCCACCACGTGCCTGAGAGTGTTGTCCAAATGTTCCCTGGGCTCTGGCAGCCTTGGGGCCATGACCACTGCCATGGAATGCTTAGAAAAATTCCAGTTACAGCTGCCTGGAGATGGAGAGGATGGAAGGCTAACGCAGCCTCGGTTAATAAGAAGCACGTTTCTTCCACAGGGGGGAATATGTCTTTGCCTGGGTTCGTGTGTGTAGGGTCACAGTGCCAGCCAGAGCAGAGGGACATTTCAGCTGAGCTGCTTTGGCTGCATTTACCAGCTGTGGGCAGTAAATCCCTGGAAATTCACGGCTCTGTCAAAGGGTTCTCGAGCTGTAGTCAGTGTATAGATAGTCCTTAAAATGGCCAACAAAAGAAGTAAAACCTAATCCAAATACTACCAGTAAAGTGAGTAAAAGTAGGGATTTGACCTGCATTTGGAAAACAGGCCTGGATTTTTTTTATACCAGAGTTAAGGAAAATCCTGTGTTTAATGGCTGCAGTCACTGAACTGTTTTATCACAGAATCCCAGAATGGTTTGTGTTGGGAGGGACCTCAAAGCTCATCTCATTCCAAACCATGCTGTGGGCAGGGACACCTTCCCCAAGGTATCAAACACCTACCCTGGACATTTGTTTACCCACAACTTTGGGGCATCAGGTCTTGTTAATAAATTCCTCACTAGAACTGCCCTTGCCTCTGACTGTGCCCCCTGGAGAGAGAAGTGGTTTCAAGCCTGGTTTACAGCACTACAAACTTTTCCATGCCAGGTATTATCCCAGAATCTCTTTCCTGAGGCTTTCCACGGTGTCCTGGCTCTTCTTTTAACTCGTTCCCATTTTTCCTGTAGCACTTTTAAATGCTGGGCATCAGGACTGGGCACTGATGAGCTGAAGATGCCACATTTCTAAATATTCCCCTCCAGTGCTCAGACCCTTCCCAAAGTTCTTCCCAGAGCAACCTACATTTTTTATTACCAAGTGCAAGACCTTTCATTGGCTGTGTGAAAATACATATTGTTTGCAGTCATTCAGCCAACTAAAAAAAAAATGAGGTTCGATTTTTATCAGCTCTCAGTCAGCTTTAATACATAATGCCCTTTTTCCTCCTTGCTCTTCGATTATGTGCCTTTTTTTTTTCCCCTTCTGCCAATGCAGTCATCTCTTCCAAATAGTTAATAAGGGTAATAAATTGCTGTCATGGGGTGAACCTTCCCTGAAAAGCATCACTCATTCCCAGGAAACTCCAACAGGGAGCACAACACAACTCACTTCATGCCCTGCTCAAATTCCATTCCCAAAAACCTTCCTTGCTTAGCCCAAGGATATGTTTTGGATGTTTCCCTTTCTTCTTTTTTGTTTTTGGTTTTTTTTTTTCCAGCCATGAGTAAAAAGCGAATCAAAACAATAATCCCATCATGTATTTTTTAAGCGATTCCAAGTAGAAAGAGCTGAGCTGGAGCATCTTTTCAGACTTTCAACTTTGCTCAATAACATGCACAGTGTAAAGAAATTACCCAAGTGTAAAAGACATTTATCTGAACAAGTAAATTACAATGGCAGCGGGAGCAAATCCGCCTGTGACTTCAATTGCCAAAATCCTTTCCTGCTTTTTCACCATTCCAGCACAAAAGCAGGAAAAGCAGAGTCAGGGACTAACTCAGTTCAGCACATCTGTCTCCAGAAGCTTTTGTTGCAGCAATACACTAGAAAAGAAACTGGGTTATTGATGGCCCAGAAAATTTAGGGGGGAAAAGGAGAATATATTTAAAGGAGCTATTTGCATCCTCTCTTCTCCAGCGATAGGAATGAGTCTGTCTCTGCTGGCATTTGGAGATGTCTTCCAGTGGAAATTAATGATTTCAGGCAGATAATTCAAATATTTAGGGGTAAAAACATGTGACACAGAGGAGCTTTCAGAGTTCAGTGAAACATTTTGTACTCAGAGCCACCTACACTTATCATTAACTCTAAAAAGGTTGTAATTTTCCCACGTCCTTTGTCCAGTGTGAGGACAAAAACCGAGGTGTGATCTCAAATGCAGATAAATGTGTTAGATAAATGTCCCTGTGTTGGTGGGGTGACCTCCCCTCCCTAAATTACTCCAAGAGGGATATTTAGGAGTGGTGCAAATGCAGCCCTGAGTTATCCACAGTGTTACCTGCAGCAATTACCAAGGCTTTGAGGGCGAGTGCTGCGTAATTCTTCAAGCTGAGGAAGGTGTTTCCACGAGGAAAATGGCACAGTTCAAACCACCAGAGCTTATCCTGCAGCTGGATGTTAAACTGCTGGAATTGCCTTTCCTGCCTGGCATTCCCAGGACCTGGAGGTTGCAACCCAGCCTCGAGTGGTGCTGGGAGGGGCTGCAGGGCCTTCCAATCCTCATTTTTCCAATATCCCACTCCAGGTTCTCGTGTCAGCCACCAGACCTTCGTGTTTCTGTTTCTTCCCCAGCACTTGGTGCAGTCACCAACTCAAAATTCACGAGGGCAAGATGTTCCTGAAGCATCTCCCACGTGGTGGCCTCAGTGTTTAGGGCCTGGAGCTCCTGCTGCTGTGGGAATAAAGGCACAATGAAACACAATAAAGCACCAAGCAGAGGTTTCTCTCCATGCTAGAGGTTTTTGGTTGTTTTCTTGGTTGCAGGTTTTTTTTTTTGTCCCCAGAGGAACTGTGACAAGAGCTGCTGCAGGCACAGCTGGGTCACCCTGCTCAGCAACACCCTCCATCTGAAGTGGAATATTCATTTCAGAGCTGTTTTAACCCACTGGCACCGTCGATTACAGCGAGTGGATGGCATTTTGAAAGCTTTTCTTTGCTTTGAGTGGAAATAACTTCTTCAGGTAGGGAGGCCATGTGAGTAGCTGCCATCTGGATGGAGACAAAGCTCCTGGAGAATCCATGGAGCCAGGGGTGTATGTGCATATAGATGATGTTTGCTCTTTGTGCTCGGGGATCCTAACTTTTTTTATTTCCCATTTGACCTGTCTTGACTGGCAGCTCAAAATTTCAATTTGAACAACTGGGTGAGATTCATTTGCTGGAAGTTGTAAGGGGAAGTAGTGTTCTGATTAGCAATGAAGTTCTCACCCTCTGAAGAATAAAGAGAAATCAGCTTTGAAGGAGCGTATGAATATGTATAAAATACCAAAGCTGTCAGGCAAGAGCCAGATTATTGATTTAAATTACCTTCAGTTCTTTGCCACACTTTTGAAAAGTTCTGAAGTCTACAAGGAGAGGCAGACCTGCCCAAAATTCTGGGCTCAGACAGGCAGCAGATACTCAGGGATGCACTTTAGTCCCGATTAACAACTTTGTCATAATATTTATATTATGTTTTCCCATCATGCTGGGAAAATTACGTTTATGGGACATTATTTCAGTGTTTAACATGGATCATGTTTAATACGGAAAACTTCCCCAGCACATCTTAGCTTTGCAATCCTTTCCATGAAAGGGCCTCACAGGGAAGAATTCCTTCCCAGCATCACACCTGAGTCTGTTCTATGATCCTGGGATCACAAAAATACATTTATCCTAGTAAAAGCACTGCAGTCACATCACCTCTGAACAGCAGCACTGAGCACATTTGCCCACGTGAATATAATTTTGCCCAACTGAACGACATTTATTAACGTGGACATTAAAAGGGTCTAATTGAACCAGATGACAAACTTAATCCTGGAATATTGAGACTGATGTCGACTGGACATTATGATGACAACTGGTTGTGCTCCTGGTGGCACTGGCGGAGCTCTAGCTGATTTCTGAAGAGCTGGAGGAACAGGCACATGGTCCTTTGTGCAGGTCTCTGTGCCCACCTGCAAACAGGCTCTACCTGCTCAGGCAGGGTCCATACTCCTTATTTGCTATTCACTGTTTGCCCTTTGTTACCTTAATTATCTTTGGCCACGATCATTTCAGATGGAGGATCGAGGAGTGCTCGAGTCACCCAGGAGAGAGTGGCCTGTTCTGAATGGCAAACACTTCAGAAGCCAGAGACTGATGGATGCATCGTGGGGAACACTGCAAAAAAGCCCACAGGTATTAAAAAACACCCAAAATCAACATCCAAAATGGCCAAGAGCTCAGCAAAGAATCATTCAGTTAAATGCATCTAATAGTATTTAACCTGATTTAACAAAAAAAAAGGTGTTTTGTACTTTGTTCTCTCTTTTCATGATTGGGAAATATTCAGACAGAAGATTAACAAGCACTTTAAACACTGCCAGGGACAGCTTTCCAGCTAAGAGTGCCTTAAAAACATCTTTGATTTCACTGCTTTTCCTCCCTCACAGTTTCCCATGGTTTTTAATACTTTTAAATTCTCTGTACACAAAATAAAT
>VXAW01007868.1:0-92306 GCA_013399735.1 Tyrannus savana
AATATTCTGACACTTAACCTGTACAAATCAAAGGTCAGTGGCTATTCAAGTAGGCTGTGCAATCCCCATGTGCCCACACACTACATTCCAACAGAGATAAACAAACTTACCTTTTGCATCACCTGCCTACTCTGCTGGCACTATACATCAGTTGCTCTTTTAACAAAGGTATTTCTTAACTCATGGGGTTTTGAAATAATCAGTCACACTCACATTGCCATTGGTTAAAAAGCAGCACGGATTTTGTTAATTCTCTGTGCTGTTTTTGTGGAATGCGGGTTTATCCAAATATTAAACAACATTTGTTTCAAAAGTACATGGAACTGCTTTAGTATTTGTGATAGAAATATGTAACTCAGAATTTTACACAAGAATGGGCCCTGTGATTTCTTGCAAATTTTCCATTATTAGGCATATGAAAATTTGTATAAAATTCTGCTAAATACAAAGGGGGTTTGCTGTGGATTTGTTTGTTTTGTTTGCTTGTTTGTTTCTAAATTTTTTTTCTTCTGAGCAAGTACTAGTAGTGGAAGTCTGATTCTTTTCTGATGACACTCCCACCATAATCAAGATAAGAAGCTGATCCTCTTCAAGTTTTGCTTCTTAATTGCCTTTCACAGCACTGCAGATGTTTTACAATAAGATAGAATTATTTTCAACTCAATATCTTCATGCTATAAGTAGCATCATTGCTTCCAGGCTGATACTTTTTCTGCTCATGTTCTTTCTCTTTTTTTTTTTTTTTTTCCAGATTATTACAAGGCCCAAACCCACTTCAGGTGCTAGTTCTTTCTTTTCTAATTTTTTTTTTCCTCCAGAAAAATCAGTCTGGAGTTTTCCGAAAATAATCAGGAAATTTGAAAGATATCAAAGTTGATTGAAAAGGATTATAGGGTTTTAATTCCAAAGAGCTTCTCTAACAGATCTATTTAGGGGTTTTGTTTAAAAATAGAGAAACTTAGGAAACATATTTAAAACAATTTTTTTTTCTAACCAGTATTGATAAGCAGCTCTGTTCTAAAAGAAATATCTCTGACAGCTGATAAAAGAGAAGGATGGAAAGAGGCATTTGAATGTACTATGGTAATTTCCCCTTTAAACTTTGAACTACAGACAGATAAAATTAAGTCTAAGTCTCATTTCAAAACAAACTTTAGAGAAAAATGTATTTGTAATTTGGGTCCAAATTCTAAAATATTTTCTCATCACCAGTTTAATCTCACATCTGTTCTATGCACAGATAATGAACTAACACTGCTGGAGGTGGCTGGAAATTTGCCAGCAACCTAATAAATAGGTCAGGGAAATGTAGAGGAGACAGAGCTGTGGCTGTGGCACACAGTAGTTGGTGTATTAAAATAGTGAAAATGGTAAAAGGCACATCTTTCAGGGAAAAGGAAGGACCGTGTCCTTTAAAAATTACTTAAAAGTAATTTCCTCAGATACAAGGCTGCCCCTCTTGTCTCCACATAAAACATAGAGAAATTAACCTGCTAATGGGACAATAGTGAAAAAACTAATTAAAAAAAATTTTGAAGAACAGAAATTTAACCCATTATGAATACATCTTGAGTGGAAAATACATTGTTGAAGATGAAAATGCAAGCAAAGATTAGCACTCAGCCATTACCTGTTGGGTTATTGACATCAGACATTTCTTATTTCCAGTCTCAGCAGTTCCACTTGCTGCCAAATCTCAGTTCTGGTGTCATGAATTTTAAGCTCCCCGTTGCTTCCAGGAGGTACCATTCATAAAACAGTAGATCAAATTTTGGCAAAGTTTCCCTCATCAAATCTTATGTTTACTGCCTTCCTCAAAGGCCACAGAAATATCTGGTTTCCCTCTTTTATCCTATTCTAAATGGGAAAAGAGGTTTTGCCAGATTAGTCCTTATTTTTTATGCAAACACACAAATCAAGAGGCACATAGAGAGTGAAAAATAAAACTCATCACTTTCTCAGTCGCAGTTTACATCCCTGGTTCTCCAAGATTGCAGAGTATACCTAGGGATTAAAGAACAGGAAGAAAATTAAAATGGTAGAGGAAAGTGCTACTAGCTCAGCTCACCATTCCCTCTCATATTCTGCTACTCCATCATAGGCAGAAGAGAAAGGAAGAAGGAATAATAAGTAATTTATGAGTTTCTCCTGCTGTGCATCTGTCTTCCAGTGTCCCTGAGAAACTATCCCAAGCCCATAACAGAGGGATTTAACAGCAGTGAAACATACTGAATTATCCTAAAAACCTTAATTCAGAAAATAAAAAAAAAAACTCCCCTTTTTGTAAATGAAAAAATCACTGGAATCACTTGAACATATGTTGAGAAAATTCTCTCTCTGTACACATACACACACACACATAAATATATGTATATATAAGGACATGCAGGCACACAGAAGGATCCCAGATTTCTCATTACAATTATGTGCCAGTCTAACTTAATCAACCTGTTCTTATGTTTCAAAAGTTTTCAAAAATTATGATCATGTTAAACAACCAATGCATTGTTTTGGCTTCTAATGTTTTCCTCCATTCTCAGCTGAAAAAAATAAAAAATAAAACTGAGGATTATGTAATTCTGAATCAGACTTGTCCTTGAATTTGTTGACCTAGTGAAGAACTTGGAGGTGTTCTCAAATAATTCAGTTCTCTGATGGTTACACTGAACTCTGGCCTTCTTGGTTAAGGAACATTACAATTGATACATGTTAAAAAACACCAATTAACACTAATTAGTAAAATAATACAACATGTCCAAACTATTTAATTACTTCAGATTTCTGAAAAATTCCTTGGCAAACAGTACAAAGACAGCAATGGCCATAATTCATTGCCATTTACTTTAGAAATCAGAATCTATGGTTTAGGATATGAATACATTATTTAGCCAGATGGCTTTTTCTGATATGACCTTTTGTCTTCAGATGAGTCCTGATCTTAGCATTCTTTCACTGATCTTGCTGTAAGTATTGGGAGCCTTTCAGTTGCTCACCAGTCCTTTTGAGAAGCAGATGGATTAATTGAAAATGTGCTGCCCTCTCAAAAAGCTGATGTGTTACTTCCATAAGCCCACAGCGACCTCCCCCAAAATTTTTTACCTGTCTGCACCACAGAGATTCTCTTACCCAGCCAGACTGTAGGGACCTTTCCCCATTCCTTTTATTGTGTGATCCAAATGTCACTCTGAGCTATTTTAAACCTGCGGCGCATTAAATATTTGTGACTATTTTAGATAGTAAGTAGGGCAAGTTATTTTCTGAAGAAATAGTATTTACTGTGCATGTGGGTGGTTGTTTTTATTCCTTGATGCATTCCACAGATAAGACATGTTGGGTCTTTCAGCCTGTGAAATATGGCACAGGAATTTACATTTCTCCAGAGCTGACAGCAGCTGTCAAACTCAATGATCCCTCATTGACAGTGGCAGCTGACAAAGGTCATTCAAGAGTTAAAGATGAATAAAAGGTTCTAAAATATGAATTTCATGGAGTGAAGCTTTTTTGAAGATGTCACATCCTATTTAGCAAAATATATCTTTAAAACTGCAATCTGATGGGTAATACTCAAAGCATTTTCCTCAAAGAAAAAATGACTGCAGAAAATTTAAGATAGGAACAGAAGTATTCTGGTATTGAAAGCTAAGGGAAAGTTGTTTTCATACATGCTGCAACTTGAAATTAGTCAGATTTGATAAACTGTTACCAGCAGAGAGTGGGGGAAGAAAAAAAAAAAAAAGAGACCAAAAACCTGACCAAATCAAAACCTGTTATTTCAGATATTTTCCTCAGTATTTCTGCATATTCACCAGAATGACTGGCCAAGCATAATCTCCCTGAGGGACTCGGTTATGCTTGACAAATCAAAGATGATATGGCTTTGCTTATATACTCCTGAAGCATGAACTCACTCCTGTATTTACATTTTTGTTTGGTGGATTCCATTTTTGTATTAGCTTTTCAAATGTGGAATAATATTTACATTTATAGAACCCAGAAAAAAAAAACAAACTACTATATAATCAACAGTTTCACTAACCCTAAAAATTATAGCAGAGACTCATTTATATAAAGGAAATTGGAACAGATACAAAGAAACCTCTAAAGAAAGCAAAACATGTTATGACTAAATAGATAAATGTAAAGAATATCAGAAAAATTACTCTGCTTCAATGTACTGTTTTGGCCTACTACTCTACCAGTTGAATGAAAAAAATTAACATCACAATTGCACTTCAAGGAAATGTCTGAAAAGGTTTACACAGGTAATGCAAAACATCTGGCAATGAATTCTGAAACAGTCTATTTTCTCTCCTGATTCTACTAAAATACTGTCACAGGGCAAGAAAAATACCTAATTTTCATGAAAACAGCAAGTAACACAGGCTTCTTATGCTGAAAATGCTCTCCATATTCTACCTTTTCAAAAATAACCTAGAGATTGCTTAAAATTAATTTATAATGCACCATTTCAGTGGAATTGTTGTTGGCTGCAGATCAGAGAATAGTTGATTAAAAAGACTTAAGTATTTCCTGTGATGTGCTGTTGAACTATGTTGTAAGTATCTCAGCTAAGGTTACAGCTCAAAAGTAAAATCACAAAAAATATACAGTAAAATGTCAGATCTCAGACCCTCTCAGCAGGGTCAGATACCCCTCAGTGAAATTCAACTTGCCTCTTAATCTGTCCCAAATAAAGTCACTGAGCAAAGTTCAATCTCCTGTTAGGAACCACATTTTCCAGAGCTTTCAGTTGTTTTCATAGCCCTTTCCTGAATCCCTTTTAATGCTTTGCTCTAATTTTTGATGCCTGGAACTAGGAATGGAATGGCAGTAACATTCTTGTCACTGCAGGGATGATAACAGGTGATTGTCTCCCCCCTTCTAAGGNAACTTCAAGGCCATAAAACCTGCTCCCAGAAAGGACTAATGCAAGTCATGCATCTTGACTGCTCTCTCCATCTCCATAATGAATAAACCAAATAATTCCGAAAGAACCAATTTGGCTTGACAATTTAAAGTGACAAGTCCGTTGTGCTTATGATAAGTTCGGTCATCAGTCACGCTCCATCAGCACCTCTGCCTAAAATACATTCCAGACCAAGGCTTCATTGCCACCATATCATTCTCATCCACTGCTGACATCACCAGAACATCAGAAACTTCCTTCAAGTTTCCCCTTTCCATGGTGATTATTGCTGCTCCATAACAGACACACATGGCAAAGTTTCCCCAGAAAATGCCTGCAGGTTTTGTCTGAATTCTGGAGTTTGATGAGTTCTCACAGAATCAAAGGCAAAAAGCCTACAAACCAAGCCTGGATTCTTTCAGCGTGCATGAGGGTCTAGATGCACTCAGAAAACCTATTCAGCATCAATCTCAAGCTGGATTTGGGAAACATCAGTGGGACACCAAAGCTGTACGGCAAATTCCCTTCGAATTTCTATATAAATTATTCTTGGCCTACAAGCTTCCCAATCAGGAAAAATCCCAAGGTGCTTTAAGCAGAGGGATCTTGGAGACCCACTCCCAGTTTGTCATAGTGAATAAAAAGCAGATGACAATGCTATTGTCTTTCTACCTTTGTGCTATAAACCCAGGAAGCCAAAATCCTTGGCTCCTCAGTTACAGTCCCAGCTTTGGGATTTCAGATAGCCAACAGCAACAATAACACTAATAGCTTTACTTTCTCTGCTCTGTTCCTTAGGAGAATATTTATTTAAGAAATAGCATATATTTGGTTTCCATAACAACATTTGCTGCACGATAATAACGACAAAAACAAACAAATTAACCCTGCCAGTCCTAGTGTTCCCAACCAGACAATTCTGTCCTCAGACAGCTTTTTTAATTAGCATTTAAAGAATAAGCTGATTTTTCAGATGTTATGCATTGGGATTTGGGTTTTTTTTTAATCCTCAGATTGTGGCTTTTCTCAATTTATTTTTTTTTTTTCTTTTCATAGGTATTAGACATATAGGTTCAATACATCTCCCTTATCTACATCATGTTGGGTGTTTCAAAATATCTTACCATATGGAACAAGTAATTTCTTACATTTTCTCTGTTCCTTTTATACTACTTTAAGAGTCATATATTTTATTCCAGTGATACATTTAAGAAGATCTAGCACAACATCCAGGATGTCAAATGGCTCTGATGAGATTCTAAGTTCATTTTTAGAAATATTAAATGTACCACATTTACTGCAAGTACCAGACAGAATTCCTGGTTCAGATATTTCCTACTGCAATAAAACTGGGTTAACAGAAGGCAGCGTGCAGCTGGTGTCAAATCAGTGACATGCTCAGGAAAAAAAAATAATTAAAAAAAAAAAGTAATGTCTTTTCCTAGTCTAGGCTTGCTTTAAAGACAGACAAACTGTTACTTTCTTCTAGGAAGTGCATAACCATATCACATGTATATATCATCTAAGACTTGGAGTGTGTTCCCTACACAGTCATGGAAAGGGCACTGGTTTACATCCAGACTTCCAAAAATCTGATCCAAATTCCCAGATTTTTCATAACCACGATGGGGTCCCTCCAGCAGGCTCCTGCAACAGGGTCCTATCTCTTTTTACCTGCTATCCCAGTAGGGGTAAGATGGAGGGTAAAATGTATTACTGTGTATTACTGCTAGAGAAAAGTAAGCAAAGAAGTAATAAAATCTTCTCTATCTTTATTTTTCTAGTCAAGGAAAAGACTGCCAGCAACTGATAACAATAGGGCAGCAGCTCCTTGGTTTAGTTTCTTGGAAACACCACATGGTGATGATTTTACAAGTAGTTGTTGCAGATGTTTAGCTCGTTGTGAATTAGTGTCCTATTTAATCTCTGCCAAATATAAGTTTATTTCTGCACTTACAAAGTTTTTCACGTGTTTCCCAATGAAGCTTTTATAAAATATGTTCAGCTGCACGTGACAGGCCTCCCACAAGTAAAGCACTCCAAGATCCTACCACCTATGGATTCTATTCTCATTTGTGAAAGTGCTGCCATGTGAGAACAGTTTGCACAGGTAAACAAGGAATTAAAACCAATTAAATTCATAGTCATTGAAATGGAAACCTTAAAAAAAAAAATCTATGTCAGAGGAAGCTGCTGAGATCCGGCTATGTAGGGGTCGAACACACTGAGTGTGCATTAAAGAAACACTTGTGTTCTAAAAGAAAAATGAGATTCAGATTCTGGTTTTGTCTTTCAACAGTTGCCTCTTCCTAAAGTAAGCATTTACCTTTTCAGTCAAGAGTGACATTAAACTGCATAAGAATTGCAACTTCACTGGTAAATGATTTCTAAAGGATGCAGAGACTCAATAAGCTATAAACCAGAGAAGTTTCAAATCTGTTCAGCATGCCACATTAAACTAGTTAACAACCCAATTCACTGCTGAAAAACCCCCAAACTCACATTCTTTAGAATTCTGAATAGGACATATTCTTTTTGTTTAACTGAATTTTTTCCATTAGCTTTCCTGGGGTCTTCCCTAACATTTAATTTTCCTGCTGGTTTAATATCCATTTATATGATATTTAATATTTATAATGGTAATTGAGGTACACTTTTCACAAGTGCAGTGGTATGTAACTGCAGCAGCTGAGACAGGCAACAGGCACTGTTTTTATGAAAAAAAAGTGGTTAACTGCTGCTACTGTAAACCACAAGGAGCAAAATAAAAAGCAGTTACCTAAAGTAATCAGCAAATGCAATTGTCCGCACCGGGCAGTGAAGCAATTACAGTAAAAAAAAAAAAAATCAAGAAGAAAAAATCTTCCTTTTGTATTTTAGAAAGTGCACCAGCATGTGTTCATCCCTGTTCCCCAGAGCACAGTCCTTTCCTCTCGTGCTGCTAACAGGAATAGAACAGATGCACTTGCACAGAGAAAATCTAAGGGAGTGTGTTATCCATAAATGATACAATATATTTGTAACTTTTCCTTAAGCACACGCACCTCTGTGCAACACAGAACTAACCAGACACGTTTCTTGAGGTTTCTCAGTGCATGGTACAGATATATATTGCACAAACCAGGTTATAAGCTGTATCATCACACATCATCACACACCTTATTCACCTGGGAGAGCAGAAGTGCTGAGGGAGAGGGAACAACCTCGGGGTAAATCCTGTTTACTACTCAACAACTGCTGACACTGAGTACTAGTTCTCAATATTTGCCTTTGTAAAATGTAACGCGGCATCATTTGTAAATAAACGAAATTATCTGCTGAAAGAATCCCCTATGTGGGATGTTTATAAGGACTCTTTTCACTCAAAATCACTGTGTGATTTCCTGGAATGCTAAAAATAAAAGAGACTTCCTAGAGCACATGAAGTGCTCTGTGCTTTTTCCTTTTTTAAAACCAGCTACTCACCAGGGAGATATAACCCTAGGAACTACTAACACTTTGAAGGCAAACAAAGATAAATCCATTCTTCAGTGCTTCTGCAAACAGAGTGCAATAAGCCCTTCATGTCACAATCCATTACACATAATTGCCTTCGTGCATGGAGGAGGATGAAACATTACCTGATAGCTGTGCTATGTGGTGTTCAGACCAAGAATTCACTGTACCATTCAGATCAGTACTGTAGAAGAAAACAGCTGATTTTGTTGGGAAACACCTGCTGCAAACAGGTTAAACTTCATGATCATTAAAAAAACAAACAAACAACCAACAACAACAACAAATACAACAACAACAAAAAGAATGACAAAAAACCAAAATTCTTAATTACATTAAGGGTCACAACACTTTACTGCGAAACAATACTATTTTTTCTACTACTTACTTTTAATTCAAAACAATTTGTGCCACACCAAAAGAGAAGAATGAAGAGAGCTGATAGTAAAAAAATGCACCTTTCAACCTTTGCACAGCAGCCCAAAAGTCCAATTTAAACACTCCAGAGAATGTAAGGTGCTTCAGCAGCTCCCAGCGAGCCCAGGAGCTTTTTTATACAGGTTGTAGTGACCCAAGGATCCTAACACAAATGGCTTCTGATATACCTGCAGCTCAGCAAAGTAAACAGATCTTTAATGTGTTTTACTCCTGGGTTAAGAACTCTTCATCCTTTACACTCTGTTGATAATACTGCTTAAATGAGGTTAAATAAAAATTCATTGCAGTACCTATATTTAATGCTTTGTGCAGTAAGCAACAGAAAGTTCTTATTTTAGAAGAATGCATACAGACCTAAACACATTTAAGACAATGTGCTGTCCTTCCCAGCCAGAACTATTTTGGATTTCTGTGCAATTCTTTCAGGTCTCAAAGTTACGAAGACTGCAGTCTAAACAGGAAAATTTAGAGCATTTCCATTCCAATAAAGCTCAGCATTAGTATATGCAGTCCTCAGCCTGAAAATGAGGTTGCCAGGGGATTACAGTGTTCTATTCCAAGAGAAAAATGAAATAGTAATTCTACATGCTACATGTTTCTGGCTAGAGTCAACTATAAGAATAAAGATCTAGTCACAAAAAACATCTTTTCTTAATGAGAAAGGACTGTGTAGGCAAGGGTTCTTCTTACATTTTAACATAAGGTATTGCTAGCTCCAGAACACAGGTATTGCTTCAAAAAGGCATAAATCATATTATATTTATTATTCTCTGTTGATAAATTACCCATGGGACATTTATTTTGATGCAGAATGTGCTCAGTCATCTGACCACAGTCACAAGTCTCACCTTTGGTTACAGCAGACTTTGAATCAGCTCTCCTGCCCACTCTCTCCTGCTTCACCTGTTACATTTCCTTTAATTTAATTTTCTATTCTTGCAGCTGGGTGTGCACTGGGCCTCTGGAACCACAGAGAATCCTGCTGAAGTAATTTCTGTGAATAAATGCTTCTTCCATTCATTCCATGCATTCATTCATCTCTCAAAACCCCACACTTTGGATACATGAGAACAATATAATCTCCTCCATCCTCCACCGGATTAACACCATTCTTCAAAAAATGGAACAGAAGAGATTGAAAACAACTGCCATCCGATGAAATGGAAGGATTATTGTGTTTATGGGCATGACAATTCCCCTCCTTTTTTTAAAAATTAGTCTCTTAGCATGGGATATGGCCGTTTTTCTCTGACTATGTCTGAAAGTTAATACATTGTTAAAGTATCTCAGAAACAAAAGCACACCAAAAGAGAGGGTAAAATACTCAGTCAACTCTAAATTCATCCAATGTTAACGAATTTTTTGGCAGATATTCCCTGGGTTTAATAACAGAATGAGTTTTGGGTTACAAAGGGAAAGTATATATATAACAGTTATACATACCTAACTCCCTTGCAAATATATATATTTTTTAATATATACATATTATATTATATATATTNTACATTTATATATATATATTATGTTTAATATATACCTATATTAATATATACACTAGTCACAAAACCAGAACAATTTTCATTTGGATTCCTGAGACAAAGGAGATGTGTTATTACCATGTTTTACCATGGTAATACCGTGTTTTCCTTTTCAGAATAGAAATACAAATCAGATTATTTTAGATAATACTCTGAAACCAAGGAAAACTTGTATTATTTGGTTAAAACCTGGAACAGAATAGCCTTAAAGAACCATTTGAAATTCTTTGATATGAAGAAACTGTAGTTAGTGATTTTCAGTTTGCAGTTTTTCATTCCAGAGATCTATGGACTATTTAAAGAAGGGATCCACAAACAAGTAACTATGAAAAACAAGTGTATTGTAATGACAAAACACTTGAGTTTATGACCATTCAAAAACTGGAAGAGGAAGAAACCTGTTAACACTGTTTATTTCCCTCAGAGGAAAAAACACTTTTTCAAAAATAGGCTTACAAAGTTATTTTTAAAAAACCACACAAAACTCCCCCAAAACATAACCAAAAAGAAAAAAAAAACAAAAAACCAAAAAAAAACCACAAAAACAAACAACAACAACAAAAACCACCCCTAAAATTATATGATTGGTAAGTTCCAACACAAGGGTCTAGGCAACAGCAGCCCTGAAGAGAACATGCCATTATGCAGAGAACAGGGAAAAGAAAAGAAATGCTGTCTATATATGTGAGTTCAACTATAACTTTTCTACCTGTCATATTTTAGTCTTTGATACTTGCCAATATTATAAGTGAATAAATTTACTCCCTAAATTTACTGCTATCAAGTGTACACAGCTTCTATTGTGCAGACATTGCAGTGAAATACATAATTTACGAGGTTTAAAGCTATAGGCTGAGCTCAGCTGACAGAGATAAATCCCTCTCACACAATTGAGTACAATTTTTTTAGGGTGTGACAGGAAATGTAGTGTTGGATGGGTTGGTTCTCATCCTGCAGTAGTGTGCAAGCGAGTATCTAATTCACGTTTTTCCACTTCTTTCTTTCTAAAAAGCCCTGTATTTTCATCACCTAGAACAGAACTCACTGAATTACAGTAATCCCATGTTTACTTGAATGGGTCCACAGGACATATCGTGATTGTTTCTGCATGTACACAGATCATGCATGTTTCCTGGCAGAGTCAAGATTAATGAGTTACATTTTTAGAAGGAGTATTACTCACTTGGGCTTTTTGGCTTTCATTTCTTAATGAGATAACGTTCTATTTTTGTACCTTCATTTCCATCCTATGAATTAATCATAAAGTGTTATATGTACAAATGCTCCAGATGTTTTCCAGTATAGATACAATTTCGATATTCATCATTACATGCAGTTATCAGGAAATACTTCTGTGCCACAGCTGCATTCACCTGCAGAAGTGGGCAAGAACTCTAGTGAAGACAACTGCAGAAATCCAGGTATTTCACCCCAAGAAATAATATGAACTGTTTCAGTCCTTTGCTGTTCATAAGGCAAAAAAAGAATGAGAGGTTGAGCATCTTAATAACCCGCTAATGTCACCAACTCATTTAATTTTGGCAGGGAACACATCTTGTGCTGCTGGTGTTACACTACACTTTTTTTTTCTGGAGTATTCTAGGAATTTACTCCATTTCTGCAGTATTCTAGTAATACTTCCTTAGAGGTGCTGAGTAGGAATGTTGTGATGGGGGACGTGGTGGATCACCTTCTGTGGGAATACAGGCAACTTGTGTGTATGTCTGACAGTCCTGGAATCTCAGGATTAGATTGCCTCCAGAAGAAACTTTAGTCTTTGTACTGCTATTTCTTCAAGACAGTAGAGGCTACCATGTGTCACCATTTCAGTGGCTAACTCTATGTATGACCCAGACACAGTGAACCCCAGACCTCTTCCAAACTCAGGAAACATTGTTTTCCAGCAGGTTTTTTTTTTTAAACTAGCAACAACAATCACAGAAAGCCCTTTTATTCTGCATTTAGTGAATGTCCTTCAAAAAAATATAGGAAAACTAAAACCAGGCGCTCTTTGGTTAAATAAAAAGGAAGTACACTCCTTTTTCACAGTTGGATGCCTAACACAAGCTGAAAGTCTGAAAACAAATTAAATGAGAAAGCATTTTTAAGGGTTACCATATTTCGCCTAGATGGTTATTCAAATCAGGTTCCTTTGCCTAATGATTAAGTTTTTGTTTTTGTACTCATGCTCTCACATGCCCCTATGATGCATAGAAAACCTACCATGACAATTTATTGCCTTCAGTTTGGAGTCATTTGTCAGAAAAGATGACTGTCAAACTCGTGCACTTGTTTGTTCCTTCTCTATTCTCTTGTACAACTGGGCTAAAATGTGCTCAGTGCAGCCTTTCAAACACCAAGTAAAAGCACACTATTTATCAAGTCACACACAAATGACACATGTTAGAGAGTTTTAAGATAATAAAGGGAGGACTGTCTTAATAAGGGGATGTTTTTTGAAATGACAGATTCATTTCTGAATGTATATACAATGTCAGCAGCCAGAAAGGACACAATGTCTGTAATGCACCTGAACCAGGGAGTGATACTGTGAGCACAGGTGTAAGGAAACCTGTAAAATTCAAGGTGGGCAGTTGTCATTACACCATGACATAATGAAAGGACCTGAAATAACCTCCTACTTATATAATCTTATGATTCTGTCATTAAATGGTGGAGCACCATTTGCTATCCTCTCCCTCTAACAGTCTATGTTTAATGATACACGAGGCAGGAAAGCATAGATTCTACACAACCCTTAAATCACTGGTTGTATCTACTTCTTTACCCAGAAGCTCAGGAAATGAGACAGGAAAATGTGGTTTAATAATAAGACAAAACTGATGCAGAATGATAGAAATCTTTACCTGCATTTGGCACTCAACTTGGAGAAGACAGTCACATTTTTTTACATTCTGCTTGGCTGTCCCTAGTACAGAAATACTTCATTCACATGTTTGCAGTGAACCCTGA
This sequence comes from Tyrannus savana, assembly GCA_013399735.1. NCBI lineage: Eukaryota > Metazoa > Chordata > Aves > Passeriformes > Tyrannidae > Tyrannus > Tyrannus savana. The sequence goes on from VXAW01007868.1 coordinate 13,351, forward strand.
TGAGTACAACACCCTTTGGAAGTCCTTGGATGAAAGGCTTCATATAAATGTTGTTCCACATCACTTGAATTGTTGGGAACTCTATATTCAAAAGTCATAAAATAAAGACTTGGATGCTTCACTTCCAATTAATCTGCTAGGAAAAAAAAATTTCAGATAAGAAGAAAAAGAAAAACAGGAAAAACATTAAGAAAAATACTGATTTCTAAAACTGAGCGTTGCATCTTTTATTACAAAACTCAGGTATGGAATTACTGTCTGACTTTATTAACTGATAATTACTGAGGACAGATCATCTGTGAAACTTATTCCTGTTGAGTAATTTTTATCATCATAAAAAGTACCCTGACTATTCCTACTGACTTCTTGCAGCAATATCTGCAAAGAAATCAAAGAATGATCTAGCAGTGGAAGCAAAATGGCTACAACCAATGTTTGGACTCCTTCTTTTCATTTTAGGAAAGATGGATTAGAAAATTGGCAAAGCACTCTGTCTAAACAGGCCAAAAAGCACCATCCATCTAGTAAAACTGATCAAAAAATTACAGTCAGAGACTAAAATCTAAAGATGAGATTAAATAATACATCTGTGCATTAGTGTCATGGTGATGTGGCATCATACAGACTTAGGTATGAGAAAATATTCCTCGTATTTCTACAGACTACCTTGTCAACAGTGTCCCAGACAGATGAGGATTTTACATTCTGATTTTGCTCTTAGAATTCATAGAATGAACACATATATATTGAACTTTTCAGATGTGGGCAGAGAAGAATGGAAATATTTCAATCTTAGAGTAGTTTCTCCTACCACACCGTCTTTTTCCTGTTAAAGGCAGCAGAGATCAAGGGGCTCAAAGAGGTGGGGGTGGGAGCAGAGCGAGAGAGACTTCTGCTTTCCTTTCCTGATTGCTTCGTTCTAAAAGAACTATAAGTAGCGTAAATTAATATCATTTAGTATTCATTAAAATGGGTTAATAGGATATGTTGTACTCAAATCATGATCAAAAAGCTACATGAGCACCGAGGGGTTAGTCACCTACCAGTCAGGAAGATTTATGCCTGGGATCTTACATTCTAAAATTTTAAAGACAAAATCCAATACTTTATGAGCTGTTAATTGCAGGGTGGAGTGGTGAAGCATTCTAAATCAGCATTATGTTTGTTCATTCATTGAGGTTTCACTCTTGCTTAGTAGCTGTGCCTCTGATGTCTAAATGGCAGTCGCTGCAGCACCAGATCCTGCACCAAGACTGGCCAGGTATCAAAACCCCTTCTTTCCTTCATTTCTGCAGTCACTGAAGGAAAGAAATCCAGGCAACAGACCAGAAAAACTCTAACAACTGCAAAACTGAGATTGCAAGCAAATCTCTGCCACGCAGGTGGTGCCCGAGGTTGCAAAAGGCACAAACAACAACCCTGGAAGCACCACTCAGGTCTTGTCCATGCACTTCATTTGGGTCCCCTGTGCTGGAACAACTGTGAATTTCTTGAGAAGTTAACCTCCCACTGAAGCACATGGGAGTTGGAGCAGGAGGATTGTGCTCCAATAATTTCTGGAGTGATGGAATTAACAGGCTCCTACACGTTCTGCCCCTGTACCTGACACAGCAAGGCCACACAGTGAGGAACATTTGGCGACTGCCATAAACACAGAGAGACTAAGAAAAGGAAGCAGAAGATCATCCTCTATCCATGCACATTCATCAGGCTGAAGGGATGCCTGGTTTTTTTCCTGAACACGCTCTGCAGCTATTACTAATTAAGGTAATGCAGTGGTTCAGAGTATTCATTTCCATGAACCGAAAGTCAACAGTTTGCTCTGACTTCTGACTCCACCTGATGAATTACCTTGTTTGCAGTGCCTGATCTATAAATAAACACAGCATCTGTTGGAATGCTAGGTCTGAAAGTCTGGCTGAATAAATCACTCCAGAAATTCCCAAAGCTACTCATGCTCTTTTCACTGCTTCTGTCCTTCCCCTTCCTCTGCCACGCATATATCCACCCGCTTTCCCATCTACTGGGAGTAATTTCAATATTCCTGCTTTCTCCTTTTCAGTTTCTTAAAGGCATAACTTCAAGAATAGACAGTAAGATTCTCAAAATTTAAGGAGACAATGGTTGGGTTTTAACAGGGATTGCAGTTTGCCTCTTGCAAGTTCATATTCTCCTCAGCAAGATATGAGACTTAATCAGATTAAATGGCTGTGTCTAAATAGGGAGGAGTTGAAACCAGAAAGTGCTTGATCCCAAACGTCAGCTTTCATCAGGCACTGCAACATCATCTTTTGACAAAAATATTTCTGTCAAAAGATCATCATTAACATCTCAGGTCTACTATAAACAGAAAAAAGAAGTTTTGCGAAATAATATTGTTTCGTATTAAAAAGAAATAAAAATCCATTATCCCCAAAATTAGCATCAGAATCACGTATGATTCTGCTGCTGACCTGACAATTTGATAGAGACACCATCCATAGAGATGCAAATATCAGATGGTCATTTTTATAATCTATCTAAATCAGAGCAGAGGCTTTGGTGATGAACTACTTCAGTTAAAGGTTCAGGGGTAAAAGGAGTTATGCAGGTGCTTAAATCTTTTGGCCTTGACACTTGAACAAGTGCAATCTTAAAGTGCAGCCCAGCTACCCAAGTAGCATAAAGTCATCCCCTCTTTTTCTTTCTGAAAGAACAGAAAATGTGACATTTCAAAAAATTATTTGGGTAATAACTGATGCTATTTACTATCCCTTTGCACATTTACTATCCCTTGGCACACGTTTAACCTTCTGTTGCTTTTGACATAGGGAATAGAAGACAAGGCTATGCTGGATCATGCTATGCTATATTTTTCCTGATCTTTTAGTGATATGATCTATAATTTTCATACTTCTTCAGAGATGCAGTCCTGTCTCTGAACTTTCTAACTTCCACAATTTGCTTGTGTGGACCCCAAAACTGGACAGATTAATTCTACATCTCAGTTAATGCACTGTAATTCTCTCAAGATCAGCAATAGCAGCTACAACTAGACAATGCAGCAGAGAAGGTGAAGGCAGAGACAGGAGCTGAAAAAGTTTTAACAAAGAAGTGACAGTAGATAATATGGGATTCAGCATTCCAGTACCATTTTCTTGGGCTGACCATGTCCTCTTACATTACAGGTGGAAGAATGAATCTCCTCATTAAACGTTTCGAGGAAATTAAATTGAAGTATTTTAGTACTTTAAAATTTCCAAGTTCCAGTACATCAAAAAGCTTTTGTACCTGCACACTAACAAAATAATTTAAAATAATGTTTGTCCATGGAACATTCATTGCACACAAGCTAAATTTTTCAGCTAACCTGTGATGTGGCATAAAATACTTATAATTAAGCTGTCTTGGGTGTTGCTGAGAAAGAAGAAAACTCATGAAAATAGTTGAAAATTCAAAAAGTAAAGCTTCTTTTTAAACATTTTTCCCCAATGGATTTTTTCTTACTTTCAATAATAAGTTCACAATGGAGATTAAAAACACTGAAAAATATTTTAAAATGATAACACCATCCAGGTTTCTATCAAAGTATAATACAACAACTCATTTCCTCATTAGGAAATTTTAAATTGCATGCACATTTTTCCCTCTTTACTGCAGAACTTAGTATGTAACTTTGAAATACATTCCATAAAATCATTCCAACTGTTAAACTTAAAAAAAAAAAAAAAGCTAATGAGGGAAGAATTATTTAAAGCTTAGCCTTTGGCAGCAGGAATTCTAAACAATTTTTGAATCAAGCTTTAAAACTTTAAAAGAAAAAAAAAAAAAAAAAAAGGAAAGAAAGAAAGAAATCCCTGAAGCCAAAGGGATAAAAAAGGAAAGTGCAGATACTTTTTTTTTCTGTGAAAGTACCAGTGCTTATGTTCCTACTGGTTGTCTTTGTCATTTTAACAGCAGCTCTAGTACTTTACACTAAAGGCCTTTGATGCACTTTGCCAACCATAATGAATATGTCTTAATATTTCTCTGAAGCAATAAGAGGGTGCCCTCAAATTTAAGCAGAGAAAATGAGACAAATACACAGAAAGGATTTATGACCCAGTTGTTGAATGTACTGAGCCACTGAATCAGACTGTGTGTAACTTTTAAACCACCTAAAAGCAAGTTGTGAGGCCAGCTCAGTGACCATAATTAGAACACAGGAGAAAGAGCTCCCCAGCTGGGATGATGTCTATTCTAGTAAGCACTGCCATAACAAAAGGAGGTACTGCCCCATTTAAGGAGATAATTCCAAATCTTTACCTTCTTGAAAACATGTTTTGTGTATCTATATATAAAATATTATTCTAGCTACTGTAAATCAATAACTTCCTGTGGGACACTGACTCAAGAGGAAAAAAATAATATTATTCCAGTCATGCTCATATGGCAGAACACAGGACTATGGGGTAGGAAATAGAATGCAAAAGAAGCAAAGATATTTTTTGCATTTATTTACCTTTATTTCATGCATCATAGGTTTTTAGAGGCACTGTGTGGTGTGCCAAGGAGGTGCACAATAAAGTGTATCTAATTAAACTCTCCTTCCTTTCCGCCACTTAAACAACACACAAATGAAGCACATGCTCTGCCCCCAGTATTTTAAGGACTTGGGGACATGCTTACCCTGTTCATATGCTGTAAAGAGTCACAGGCACTGCAAATTCTCTATTCATGAAAGTAAGTGATTTCTCTCTCTGAACAATTTAATTGAAAGCTGAACAAGGAAAGAAATGCAGTAAAATTCAGTTTCTGACTGAATTTTCAGTCTGTGTTAATTCAGTTTCTCCCTTGTGATGCAAAAATGCAGCGTGTTTATCACTGTGAAGATTATAACAGGGTAGGTGGTAATCCCTGCTGGACAGCCTGGTTCTAAAATAGCAAAGCATCCTTTTTATTTCATGCTACTTACACTGGACTGATTTAGCCTATTCATGGGCTTATGCACTAAGTTTAATCCTCAGAATTCTCAAAACAAACAGTCCATAATACTCACAGGAAATGCTGATTTTTTTTTTTTTGAGTGCAACTGAAGAGATTATTTTAACCCCAGCCCCATTCCCACAGTGCCCTGCAGAAAGCAGACAATATGTTCTTCTGATACTAAAAAGATTAGACTCTGAAAACATCAAGGTGTGGATTCCAGAGGATCATCTTGAACATTCCTTCAAGGAAAGATATAAGGAAAGGAATAGAATGATATAAAAGGTAACAAATCCACATTAAACTGAAAATCCTCTGCCAAGTGTATGAACTATCAAGATTTCCAGGCAGGAGGTACCTGCAGTGGAGCAGCCAGCAGTAGTTGAAGGGAAGCATTATTGAATGACCACCTGGTCTGGACAGAATTCCCAGAGGAATTGCAGAGAAAATAGGGACTGTTTCATGCCAGCTGAAGCTAAAATGTCTTAGAGGCAGTAATCCTTTCCACAGCTTCATCAATGGAGAGCATTTCATTATTATAAGCAAATTAAATTGGCTCCAACTGGCCAACACTGACAACTTGGCAAACAGCAAGAACTTTGAGACAGAATTTTGAGGTATTCTGCACTTCAAAACTCATCTGGAATACTGGGAAAAATATTTAGCCTCACATCCTTTTAACAAATGCTGCGTAGAATTGTATCAGCACTCCCTTGGGTACCAACATCTACAGGAGATCGAGTCACACCTTTGACTTGTACAACATGAGCAAGATTTTCAGGCAGTTTTCAGGCAAGATGAACAATATTTTCAGGCTTTCAGATGTACAGTCAAGGTCAGACTCGGTGATGCATGGTATCCAAACATCTGAAGGGCTCTTCACAGCACAATATTTTTATGCACAAAAATTATAATTAAGAAAAATAACTCATCAACATGCAGTCCCAAATGACTTTTTTTTTCTGTTTATGACCTAAATACTAAAGTACTCTGTTCCTTGATGGAAGGGAGGGCCATGCCTGCCTCTGACACCCAACCTCTACCTTCATTGTTTTCCCTTCCCTCCCTAGGGATGTATCAGTCAAACACAAAGGGCTAAAATCTATGCAACAGCTAGAGTTAAGCATTCATTCTGTGGCAGAACCTCATTTCAGGTTGGCAGATTTCTTCTACTGTCTTTTTAACATCCATTCTTAGAACTAACATGCAAGAGCAGAAGAAACTCAACATATCCTTGGGCCACAAGTCCCACCACTAGTACAAATATGGTCTACTAGTAAAAATTCCCTGGAAAACAAGAAAGCCGCATGGATTTGTCACCCTCACAGACAAAATTATGTTACTTATTAAGTTTGTTGCTTAATCATAATGTCTCAGCATTCAACATCCAGCACTTATATGCAGAATTCTTCTCAATTTCTCTCCAAACTAGTTGTCCCTCTTTATGTTCGTATATAGTCCACGTTTTTAACTTATATTACTGGAAAAGGTAGTGACCAAAATCACCATCAGAATTTACCTCCATGAAGCTTCATTTGTTCCACCATTTGTTGTCTACCATTTATTGTCTACCATTTGTTGTCTACCCGAGTTCAAGTTTAGAGGAATGCATTTTTAAACAGTATATGTTGAACTTACTGAAATGTGAAGATCCTTCAAACCACAGACATTTAGGAGACTTCATTTTCTCCTTAAAGTTTAGGCCTGGTACAAGCCACATCTAACTAATTCCTAAACACTTTATTACAGCCCACACTGACCCCAGTGCAGTGGTCACAGCTCCAGTCCTGGCAGAGCTCAAGGAGCATTTGGACAACACTCTCAAGCCCACAGTGTGGCTCTTGGGGATGGTCCTGTGCAGGGCTTAGGGCTGGACTCAGTGACCCCTGTGGGTCCCTTCCAGCTCAGCACATTCTGTGATTCTGTGAAATGCAGCCAACATCGTCCATAGCACTTAGTTATCCAAAAATCTTTTAGGAAAATCCACCAGCAGAGGTTAGGCAATGTAAATAGTCACAGAGGTTAAGCAAACAAACGTAAGAGGAGGAAAACATCTTGATAAAAAGAGAAGACCCCAAGGATTAATTTGGAAATTCATCTGCAATATCCAGAATAATTATTTTGCTGCCTTTAAGAAATGAAAAGCAGAGAAAAACAAATAGTGATTTTCTTTCAATTTCTGCACTTATTTTTAACATTGCACATTTCCGTCACTTTATTCATGTCATCAGAAAATACCTCAGGGTCTGAACTGTGTCTCTTTCTTATTCAGTCAAGCACAAGAAAGTGGCTTCAGTCACATTTTGCTTTTCAGATTTTTGATGTCACGTTTCTCTTAGTTTCCAAACACTCTAATCTATTTATCTACCCATCCATATATCCCTTAATGCTCAAACAGAGGAGTATGTTGACAGCCCCAGAGTCAGTAAGGTCAATCTGGACTCCAGATGGGTGATTCAGGTCAAAATGCCTCTTTAACTTCTCTTCTTAATAAACACACATAAACCCTTGGCTCTGTGCTGGCTCCTAAGAGAGTATCAATGAAAGAGCAAACATAAATCATGGGAAAATCTAAACAAGTGTGCTGAGTAAGGAAAGGAAATGATTGTATGTAAAAAGCTGGGGCATTAATAAAGTATTTTCATTTAAAAACAAAGTCAAATATATGTTTAATATAACTCGTGCTTGCTCTAAAATTGTATTTTTGTAACTAATTATATCAATGTGCTAAAATGCATGGCCTGCATAATCTCCATAACTGGTTTGTCTCCTGGAAAGTATAGAGACAGGATTAAAGTCTCACCTAAAACCAACACCTAATGATCGTTACTTCATAGCATTTTTATGAGAGGCTGTCCAGGGTATCAAATTTCTTTGAAAAATCCATTTCCCTTCAATTTCATGCTTTAAACTGATCATCAGGCACAGAGGCCTTTATGAGACATCTAGTGATAAGTGTTCTGATTACTCACAGTGATAAAGACAGAAAGAAAATATCTCTCAGGAAAGTGGCACAGATCTGATACCTTATTTCTCTTCTCCCACTTTGATGTTTAGGAAATACTGTAGCAATGTACTAAGGCCTTAGATTTTTAGATTCTGCTATCAAGCCATTTTCTTAAGCAGGGGCTTCATGCAATGATAAAAAAAAATAAAAATCTGAACTTGTTTAAATATGAGCTCAGGAAAGTGTTTCTAGAGTTTGAACCTGCAATAGTGACTAGGCTAAACCTGTTGATTGTCACCACTCCTATTCCTGAGACTGTGACTGAGGTATCAATTTCACCTTAGCCGTCTCTAGCATTATTTAGTCAGCACAACTCTAATTGTTTCTTTCTTCATAACATCTCCAAAAATCAGCCTTTCCTCTCAGTTCATATTGCTGAAGCTGAAACCCAGATCACCATTTCTTCATCTTGGCACACACAACATCTTACTCTCTCATCTTGACACATGCCACTGACCATTTTCAATGCAGTCACTTTTCTACAGCTAAATCAATCTTCTTGCCTGTACCACCATGCCCCCAAAAGACTGCTCTCTTTTTCAGTCTATCACAAACTCCTGATCCAAAAAGAAGTTTTATACTGAGTGTGTTTTGTAGCTTACAGTACAGAATAGCCTGTGGTCTGAAAGTGGGCTCTTCAGTGATTTCCATCTGTTTAAGCCAGCTGTCACCATCTATCAGCTCAAATTTCTTTCAAATTCTCTCTCACTTGCTACCATCTTCTAAATGTGGGATGAATTTGCTACAAAAAGCCACAAATTTCTATTCCACATCAAATTAATCTTTCCATTTCACCTTTTTTTTTCTGGTGCCCATCAAGCCTGAGAGTTACCAGCTTCAGGACAGGCCTCAGGGGAGCAGGTTTTGTGCTTCCAGGTGAAACGAGGTGCAGTGTCCAGTGCTAGAATCTGCAGGGAGATGCAGGAGACACACTCAGTTTGTATTAAAGGGGATCTTCATGCCTGCCAGCATCTCCCACACGAGCATTAGGTACCACTCTACAAAAGAGAATTATTGCTCCCCTGCTCTGTTCCACTTCCGTGTGGCATCCACCTGTCATCACGTATGTTCATACATTTCCTGGGAAGTAGAAAATGCGTCGTGATTTTCAAACTTCAAACCCCCCATTTCCCTTGGTGTGTTACAAACTACCAGCATGCAATATCATTATCAGTTTGTAACATTTTCCTAAACCGCAACACGTAATCACGTAACGCTTTTCTCATTTTCTTACTATAATGCACAATCACTTATTATATTTCTCATTTTTTTTAATCAGAGAAGGAGAGCAAAAGTATAAATATATATCTGTGTATCCTAGCATTCCCTGCACTTTACAGTCATTTCAAAACATAAGGAAGAGGTTCTGGGCTTCGTGCCAGCTGAAACTATTGGCATGAAATCTCATAAAGAGCGCACCTTCTGCTTTTGAAGCCTTCATTCACTGCCGACAGTGGAACTGCAGAAAAAAACCCCAAACAATAAAACACAACAAATTACTCAATTTTCCCTCCTGCTTCACATAATCACACAGGCAATTTTGGAATTTTGCTTTATGATCACCTCTCAGGAGAAAATCATTCACGAGTTGGACCACTTGACAGGTAGAACTTTATTTATCTGTCAAATATTTCACTAGATGGGGGAAAATAACCATTCTGAGCACAGTGTAAATAGCTTCACTCAGGTGAAGAAAAAAATGCTGCTGTGCTAGTATGGAGCAAATATCATCAAAGATTTGTCGGTGATTTTCAATACAAGCAGGTTGATATTGTGAAGTCAAATTACATTCCATGAATACCACCTGCACACTTAGCAAGATTTGCTCTTATTTCTCCATTATTTCCTTTGTTCTGAAGTAGGCACAGGTGTGATCCTGAAGTGGGAAGCAAAGGGCACTTGCAGCCTTGCTCCTTTTGCTCTCTTGGAACGAAAGCACTAAGAATTTCCATGGCACAGAAGGCAATGAGGTGCCAATAACTCTCTCCAGGTTATCCCTCATGCTACTGAATTTACCATACTGTGTTTATTACACTGTAACAAGACTGCATTAAGGACAAAGTTTTCAGCTGCTTGTGATGGTGACCGTCTGGATGGCACAAGTGTCTGAGCAACAGAGTGAGGTGAACAAAAATAACCCTTTCTTAACAACCTTGATGAAAAGAAATGCTTTCTTCCAAGCCAAATGAATAGGGAACTGCTTCACCACAAAACCTTCTATGTTTTACCATAAAACTTTGCCACGTTAGAAGAAGTGCCTGCAGACTAAACCTTTTGCTTTGGATTCCAATCATGCAGACATTGTAAGGGCATTCCTTGGACATAGGGCTGAATTTCATTTCACAAACATTCAGGGATATCTGGCTTAACTCTACCTTGTATAGTGCTGGTCTGCAACTCTCTCATTTATGGATAGTCACTATCACACCAAAGCATTTCTCTTTGCTNAGACATTGTAAGGGCAGATGCAGCATTCCTTGGACGTAGGGCTGAATTTCATTTCACAAACATTCAGGGATATCTGGCTTAACACTACCTTGTATAGTGCTGGTCTGCAACTCTCTCATTTATGGATAGTCACTATCACACCAAAGCATTTCTCTTTGCTTGAAAATAAAAAAAATAACAATAATAAAAAACAAAACCAAACAAAAAAACAAACAAAAAACCAAACGAAAAACCAAACGAAAAAAAACAAACAAAAAACCCAAAACAAAACAAAAAAAGACAAAACAAAACAAAAACCAAACAAAAAAACAAACAAAAAAAAACAAAACAAAACAAAAAAAAACCAAACAAAAAAACATTTTCCCACAACAGCCCTGGAATGGAGATACGTGTCAACTACATCTTTCCAGGTTATCTTCAATTTCCAGTTGCTTGCCATTGCCAGTAAAACTCTGCCCACATTTAACATGCAACACCTCTCTTCCTGACTTGGGTGGGAGCACAGCTTTAGACCAAGAGCCCTTTTAAATGTGAAATGTAGACTAGCATTTAAATACTGTACTGCAAAACATCAGGGCAGGGTTTAAAATTCCCAATAAGGACTCTGAAACCATTCTGCAAGGAAGAGCAAGCTCTATTTTATTGTATTCATTCCCCCCAAAAAACCCACAGTAGTTAAACTAAGTTATTAGAATAATTATACAAAATAAATAGAATAGCTAATGTAGAATAATTATACAAAATAAATAGAATGGCCAATGAATGGCATGTATCATTGGTCTTTTAAAATTATTTTGAATTCTCTTATACCATTTGATTCTTAAAAAAAATTAACTTATCTAGCTTTATTTACAGCCACCACCAACTGTTTCTGTGCTATCTTATATGATTTATTAACTCTTAATTCAATAAAATACAATGTCTAGGATTTTAGATTTTCGACACGCTGTCTTTCATAATTTTTAATTTCTCCTTTTTTTTCTTTTTTTTTTCTGAAATATTCCACCTACTTTTAGACAACAAATTCTAATTGAACATACTTGTTCATTTAATACTTTTCCTTTCCTATTAGGATCACTTACCCTACTTTCATACACTTTCGTTAAATTCTCTCCTCATCTTTGAAGTAGCATAAAATACAGCAAAGTTCTGCCCTGAGGACACAAATTATGTGAGTTATGAGGAGTCAAAGGAAAGCTCTTTCTCACAGTTGTCTGAAGATCTGGGCCCAGGCCTTGAGATGGTTTCATTAAGAGATGCTGACTGGTAACACATCACTTCTACAACAGGACACCTTCAGTGACCTGAGTCTTGAGTAAAAGGCAAGATGAAATCTCCTGCCACTACCTCCATTTTGACCCAGTGGCCTCATTCAGAATTTCCTGCTCTTTGGTTTACATTTTGGATTGGGAAAGGGACTGGTAAGTGCAAACTGCCTGCACCATCAAGGCTTTGGTAATGCAAATAGTTCCACTCTTGAGACCTGTGGGAATTACCAGCTGGTTTCAGAGGGATTACTATCACACATAAGGCTGTCCACAAGTTTAATGCAAGTGGTTTTGTAGAATCAGTGACTAATTCACACTAATTAAAATTTGACCCAGATCTACGGTATCTAGGTCAAATTAAATAATTGCTGTCTGAGGGCCGTCCATTGACATGCATAAGCTTGCAGTGTCATGGTATGTGATGTGGGTGCCTCTATCCTGAGCAGAAGCCATGGCACAACTTGGGGGATCTGGTCTGAGCTTGAGACAAAACTTTTGAGTGGGTTTGGCATGCTGGATACAGCCATGATTAAAGCCCAGAGTCAGAAACAAAGATCCTGCTGGGGAATCACCGCCTATCACAGAGATCAAAAGCATCTCCTGGCAGCCCTTGCTCACTTGCTCCAACTGAGCTCTAAATTCAGCAAAAGCTTTGCTGTTTCTCAGAAACAAAATCCTCCCACTATGATGGAATGACAAGTCATTTAGGTACTGAGGTATTTTAAGAATATCTCTGATTTCAGCCAGCCCAGCAACAAATAGGCCTGTCCATGTTAATTATGGAATAAATTTCTAGAGGTGACTTATCTTTCCTGATAAGCTATGTACAGATATAAGCAGGCACACCCCTAGAGATACAGCTCCAAGGAAAAAATGGACATTTAAATTTCATGATGACAAAACTGATGAAGTTCTTGTTTGTAAATAGATATTTTAGAGTAGAATGGATTATAAATGAAAAGTTGAAGCAAACACCTTGATAATACCGTGATGTATGTAGTATGGTATTTTCTGTAGGCAAATAGATATATTTTGCAATTAAATATTATATTTATCTTTGAAAAAAATATATCATACAATGTCCAAGCAGCAACAAGGTTGGGAATTCTGAAAACTAGTTTTCCAAATTGGTTAAATGATTATGTGTCCTTATATCCTGGAGCTGACCTTGGTCTGGTTTACTAAGAAACAGAGCTCAGCTATTGGAGTTTGCATCAATCCTGCAACATCTTTGTCCAATATAGAAGTATTTATCCTGTAGCCAAATTCCAATAGTTATAAACACTTTGGAAAAGGCACGTGCCAGAGTTTACAAACACACACAAAAAAATTGTGTTTTAGTTTTTCCATTCTTGACTTCATTTCTTCTATTTCACATTTTTGCATACACTTTTACAACTGCTACAGTGTTGATTTTAGTTTTAAATAAATATTGCAGTTTAACCCCAGCCAGCAACAAAGCAGCATGCAGCCACTTGCACATTGCTTCTCCTCCCTTCAGTGGGTTGAGGAGGGGAATCAGAAGAAAGGGTAAAGCTCATAGGTTGAGAAAAGGACTGTTTAATAAATAAAATAAATTAAAATATATTAATAACATTAGTATTATTATCATCATCATATAATTATCATCACTGTCTGGTTTATGACTATCAGACCAAATCCCTTTCCCTGGGTCACCTTCTCTGAAAAAATGACTTCTGTGAGAAGCTGGACAAAATCTATCATCTCTGCCTCTTTGCTTTTTGTTAACAACAGGAATTCTTAGCTACTTAGACCTCCCCAGGATACTTTCCATTTGGACATTAAAGCAATGTAAAGGGACCACTTCCTAATGGAAAATGAAGTCTTATTCTCATCTGTCCAAGCCGAATACCATATGTCTGAAGAACAAAATACAATTGGTTGGAAGGGTTGTTCCTGTTAATATTTATGATCACTTCACCCTTCTTTTTCCATTTATAAATGATTTGTTAGAGGATCACAATTTCTCCATATATATACATTATTAAACATCACAAGGAGTTCTCAGGACCAGTTCAGAATTGATTTCAAGTAGCTCCCTGAGTATTTTCCTACTGCTGGTATGTCATTCATCATCAAAATTGCATGAAATTGTGCTGTTCCATGAGATGACAACAATTTAAATTAGAAGAAAATGAAAATTAATGGCAGGGTGATTTCTGATAGACATTAATGTTTGGATTAATAATTCCTAATAAAAAATGTATGAAACTTCATTATCTGTGAAGAAGCTAAGGTTAATTGCAAACTCTGTCACTGGTTCCCATTTTTGTGCAGACAGTTACTCCTTCTGAACCTCCCCTTTAGGGATTTTGGTCAGGACCTGCATATTGTATCACAGTTACATTGGCCAATATGTAAATAGCAGCTTGGGAATTGACAATCTCAATCCTTTCCAGTTGGTATGACTTGTGCTACACTCTCCTTGTTTATAATAATTTCTACCAAATAACAATATATATAATATATATCTATATAAACAGTATCTATGTAATAAATATATATATATATATATAGTATATAGAGAGAGTATATACAACACCTATAAGAAGAGAAATCTATTTGAAATATTGAGAGAAAATGCTGACTTGGAAGGGATCCACAAGGATCATTGAGTCCAGCCCTTAGTCCTGCACAGGACCATCCCCAGGAGTCACACCCTGTGCCCAAAGTTCCACATCTTTACGTAATTAAACACCCAACAAATACAATTAACATTTCTTATACTCTCATGTGATCACAAGGTCATCCTTTAGATACTAAACTAAAAAATAAAACAAGAATCCTTTTGTCTAGAAGACTTAATTTTTGGTCTGTCTTACAACTTAGGAACGATTTTATCATGAACTCAGAAACCTTCTGTTCCCTTGAAAGCTACACTGATCTCTGATAGCAATATCTGTAAGCATTTTTGGGCTGAATATTATGTGCCATGCCTAAAATACTCAACTATTTGGAAATTAATAATACTGTTACTGGGAATTGATTGGAAATTATTTGGAAATTAATAATACTGTTAAATTTCTTATAGTTGCCTTCCAGGTTTGGTTGGCAAATAACCAGATGGCTGTTGATACTGGATGGAATACAAAGGGATTTATACTTCCTAGGTCTCTCATAGAAGCTCACTGCTTTGACATATCACTGGCATAGGACCCAAACCATGTGTAGTCTTCCACTGCCTAAATAATTCTCCATCACTAATTGACTCATGATTCCTGAACACTCAGGTTGGACTGTGAAAAATGTCTGCAAATCAAGCCACATATCCTCAACTGATTTTCACTTGTGATTTTGACTCACTTCCAGCCAGTATTATAAAAACTCCCACACTTGATTTTTAACTATCAAGATATGTCAGTTTTTCTCTTTGTTTTCGTTTGCAGTCATACCCAATCTACTTATGTATCAACCTTTTTTTTTTTTTCAAAAGTGATAATCTTTTTGAAATTATGAAATACAGAAAGTTTTACGAAAAAGAGTATGTAAGATGAAAGTAAAACTTCTGTGAGTTTTTTTGGGAGGCTGGTTTTTTTATTAAATTTGATTACTCTTGAGTAAAAATGAACAGTATTACTGCATTAGAATGAGGATCTAAGCAAATGAACACATCACACTATGATTCTTTGCCTGACTGTTTAAAATAAAATCACACCTATATCTCTTCTTAGGCCTTTCTGCTGGAAATGTTCTCCACATTTACTGAGACAGGCAGCCTACAGCCTGCAGATAACTCTATAACCTGTAACTGGGACACCTGCAAAGCTGGCAGAACAGAAACCAGAAGCCAAATTCCCAAAACCCAGCAAAAGCACTCTAAATAGTCAGCTGCTGCTTCGTTTCAGTTAACTTATGCTCTCCTTTTAATTAGACTTTGTATTATTGATGCTTTCAAAAGTATCACAAGTGTTGTATGAGGATCACCTTAAATTAAAAAGAAAAAAATTGCAGAAGTAGTGATGGATAGAAGAGTCAAAGATCTCTGAGTATGCCTTGCAAAACAGCTCACAGGACAAGGAAGACACAATGCTGAAGGAAATCAGGCTGTTAGGCCAGTTTGCCATGAAGTTCAGGATGGAAACCAGTAGGGAATACCTGATTAGCATAATATATGGACAAAGAGAGAAGAGAGAAGACATCCAGCTAACTATGATATAAAGCTGAGCTGTGCCACAGGGAAATGGAGACCATCTTGTCATCCAGTGCTGTGTGATAACTGAAAATAAAGCACTCAGAAAGAGACAAAACTGACCCTCCTGCTCAAAGAC
This sequence comes from Tyrannus savana, assembly GCA_013399735.1. Lineage (NCBI taxonomy): Eukaryota > Metazoa > Chordata > Aves > Passeriformes > Tyrannidae > Tyrannus > Tyrannus savana. The sequence continues at coordinate 29,307 of VXAW01007868.1, forward strand.
AGCAAAGAAAATACATTTTGAGTACATGCAGTAGAGACATCGGCCAGTTAATATATTCCATCAGGTTTTCTACTGAAATCCCTGTGATGTGCAGGAAGATACACATCACAGCAAGACACAAGCTGCTTTTGAGAATATACATATTATACCTTGCCATTTCTATAGGTGGCCTTCTTTAATACAGCTCAGATATAACATGCTCGCTGTTTGAAACTCATAAATTGACAGCCCCTAAGCATCTTATCATCACACACTTCTCATTTTCCAGTCCTAATCATTGTAATGTGACTTTGCTGCTGCTGAAGGACCAAGGAACTGGGCTCATTAACCACTTTTGTTTTTATTTTTCTTCTTCTTTTTATTTTTTTCTCAAAGACAGACATGCTGTAATTAACTACTTGTCTAAACTATTCCCAAAACAATACACTAGTAACCTAGTAGCCTGACTGTTCTAAAACAAATTATTTTTCCTCCTGAATGTTATGCTGCAGTTGAAGTCAGAATACTCATGCCAAAGACATACTGTGTGAAAATACGAATCAGGAAACACAAGTGCTCACTTCAGGACTTTTTTTCCTAAACCAAAAATTAAGATTGTAAATCTGACAGAGATGCATTTTTCCCCCCACCACAGAGAACCCTTATGTCAGCTGAAGCCAGAATCCTAAAGGAACATTCCATATAAGAGGATTATGGTCTCTGTAACTGCTATTTTGTGTATCTCAGGGCAAGAGTTATCTGTCAATAACCCAGCCCCTTCCCCTAGATTTTTGTGCTAGCAGTGATGGTGCTATGTTTTTATTTGCTTTATAATAATGGCTATTATTTATTTTATTGCTGTATTTATAGACATATTATTATATACTAATGATATATTAGTATACATTGTATTATCATTTTCCAATGGAAAAATGTAAACTGCAGGAAGGAGTGGCAAGAGGAGGAGAAAAAAAGAAGCAAATCAGTGTCTTATACTTTTCTTCATTTTCATGGTAAAACATTTAAACTTCTCTGTAAAAGGAAAGATGTTCAAATATTTCAGCTTCATATAAATTATTGCAAGGTAGAATAATCCCACACCTACCACAGGTACATTACCCCCTCTGCTGAAATAGCTTGTGAATAATACAACACAAAGAGTTTTAATCTGGTAAATAATGGTATTCTTAGAAGCATTTTCATGGTTATAAAACAATGTTAAGATTGGCAGATAATACAGACTAGAAAGTATTAAACTTTTCTTTCTAAGTTTTCTTATGAAAATGGAGCCAGTAAGGGTAAAAAAAAAGGAAAAAACTGTCAAGAACTGTCTAAACATGAGATCAATATTTGTTTAGTCCATCCTAGCAGAAGTTTTTCTGTCAGTCATGAATTTTTTATAGATAATGATTACTTATTTTTAAGCTTGTTGTAGATCTTGCTAAGAGTCATATTTACCATAATACTGTTTCTCATCTTTCTCTGTTTGGGTATCAAGACACCCCCCCCACACCACCCCAGACTTACTCATCTCCTGAAAAAAAAAATATTCAAGAGATGTTTTTTATCATGATTTCTGCTCAGAACTCAGCACATGTGAAGTTTTCTGTCCAGGCACTCAGATAACCTCACCAAATGTGCATCACACCTTTATTCCAACCCTAATGCAGTCTCTGAAACATCTCTCCTGCTTCCTTTTTTCTTCATTCATTGACAACAAAGATCTCTTGGCTCAGCAGGAAAGTGGTTCTACCAAAACTAACCTTTGCATTAAATTTTTCCCACATTGTTTGCCTTATTACCTCTGCTTCAGAATAAATTTTTTTGCTGATTAGGAAGTCCTTGAAGACCTATAAGTTCACGAGTGTTTGTCACCCACAAAAATATTAGTAAAGTGCCAGTTTCAGGAAGAAGTGGTAAAAGAAATTTCTCCTGTAGCATGAGAGCTATTTTTACATTTTAGTATTGGCTTCTCTTATGCAGAGAAGTTAGGAGTCACCAGGATTGGTTATACCACCACAAAAAGATTTTCAGAAGCAAAGGAGGTAGAAAATTTTGATTAAAGCTACCACATGATACCAAACACCCTAAGGAATCTCTGTTTTTTTTATTTTCCTTGAAATTGCTACTTGGGTAAAATATAAAGAGTTTGAATTAATGAATGTTTTCTCTATATCTTCAATTATACACAGTCTTTCAATGCCAGTCTGATTGTAAACTGATGGTCTTATGCAATTTGTGAAGTGATTTTCAGTGTCCAAAATCTACCGTACAGCTTCATAAAATAAATGGACTTCAGAATCACAAAGTAGCAAGGAAAATTCTCTTTGCATTTTAATACAGTTAAACATCTGTTGATTCTTTCATGTATACTATTGCATAATGAATGATTCAGTATCACAAGCCAGCAGCCCTTTAACTGTTTGTGTAATGTCTCTCTTAATTCATCCACTGAATGCAAAAAGGACTTCATTTTGATGCCTTTCATGTATGAAAGCAAAGCCATAAGCAAGGGAGATACTGTACAGACCTGCAATCAGTGAAAGCCAGCAGCTCATTTGAATACCTTCTTTTTATAGTATTATCCTTAGACAACCTTGCCAGAAGACACGAGCGACGTTTGCATGAATTGCCACGAAATTGCCATTCATTCCAGTGGAGTTTCCATGAGCTGATGTGTCCCAGGGACTGCAAAACAACCCATGCAATTCAGCAGAGATCTCTCTTGCTTTGTGGTTTCTTTATGACATTTAATGACACTTTTTTCACTCTTAAGAACTTATTTCTCTGTATATTTAACGGTAGAAAGTCACGGTGGCTTGTTGCACAACAGACAGCTCTGGTAGCCTCCATCATTTATTTGTATTTTTTTTTAATTATTAAATTCATACGTTCTGCTTGGATATTTTAGGTCATTAAAAGGTCTTGAAATCAAGACTCCCCAAGAGAGCCTGCAGAGAAAGCACCTCTTCTAGAGGTACTTGGGCAGAGACACCCAATGTCTCTGACACAGAGGTCTCAACTCCTGTTCCCTACCAGAGCCCACCCTCAACACAGCCTTGTTGCAGTTGTTCAAAATACTATTCCTGCTTCCCAGATTTCTCACTCCTCTGGTGGTCATATCTTTGCAAGAGATCAGGGAACACAATATTATTCTGCTGTTAGAAAAGGTGTACTGTGCTATGGGATTTCCTGCCGAGGCAAGATGCTAAATTCATCTTTTCCAGTCCCAAATTTTGCCTTGGAAAAGGAGAACCAGAGGGATATTTTAAGAGAAGACTTTTTTAATTTTTTTTTTTTTTTGCTTTAGCTTTAGCTACAGTGTAAAACCACCAACTTTAAGGCCCTGAGGAAGGCCAAAGGAATTAAATAGCAATACAGCTGACAGGAATATCTCTGGTGAGGCTGGATATCTTTAGAGAGAGGCAGGAAAACACCCCTAAAGGAAGTTTGATTAGTCTTTGCTTTTATCCTCTGTTTGTTCGAGTAAAATATTACACATAACCTTGTTTGTTTGGGTTTTAAAATTCCTACTTGCTCCCAGCTACTGCTTGCCCCACTTGCTCATTTTATCTTCTTTTTAAGATAATTGTAGAGAATCGAAATCAGAATCATGCCTATCTGAGTATTTGTACAACATTTAGTCTAAGTGGTACTGTTGCTGTGCTAGGATTTTACAACATGAACTTTAGATGCTCTATTGCAACCCAACTCTCAGTAGAAATTACACAAAGAAAAAGATATATCACATAGTTTGTAAGCATCACTCTTTCCAAAATAGACATATTTAAGTTCAAAAAAGAAAATACACAATACTGTATACATATCAGCTAGAGAGGAGAGGTGAAAGAAATCTTCCTTACATGACCTGAAGAACACCTGATTCAACACAGATGAAATTTAAATGCAACTATAAATGACCTACAGGTCCATTAAAATAAAAAAAAATAATCCCCAAAGAAAATGGGCACTATATCTTTTGTCAGGATTTTCACATTGTTGTCTGCCTGCAGTATTTTTTGGGTCATGGGGAGTTATCATCTCTTACATCCTGACTTAACAAGGTCAACCAGTTTTTCATTCAACCTCAAGGCTGACAGAGAAAACAAAGTACTATACATTTCCTACATGCACTGTAATAATAATAGGCACACAGTGGTGGAGAATAGTTTCAAGCTGGCCATGTCATTCGTTCTTTGCTTTTCACTAGGCAAGACAAGGCTTCCCAGAAGCTTTTATTTTTTTGTCAAAAGTATTTCAGGACATGAATTTTGCTCTCATTACTTTTTACCCTTTACTATGTCTTATTAATTTATAAATATGTGGGATGCCAATGTTTATATCTATTAATAGCATTTAAAAATCCACAAGGTTAAATGGTCTATTTAAGCATCAAAGACAGAAAGCCATCACAGCCAAAATCTACATACATTCCAAATTTTGGTTTCCTGTACAAGGGGCAAAACACCAAGACATCCAGAAAGAGGAAGGTCAAAGTCAAATCCATCAGTGAGTCCCAGGAGTGGGTTATAGGCAGAGTTTAGGGGCTAGCAAATCGATCTTACATCTTGCTTCTGACAAGGATATATGAAGTTTGTAAGCACACCAATTTCTGACATTTGTATTGCTTAGAGCAGCTAAAGTTTCACTTTTTTGGTGGGTCAGAGTTAACTCAGTCTCAGCAAGGCTGACCAGCTGAGGTTATATCTCATATTTAAATTTAATTGGTGCTGTTGAGCAAGGTAGAGAACCTGGCTGCAGACAGGGAGTCCTGGGTGTCCATGCCAAAGTAAGCACCTATTTTCAGCTGTGCTTGGGTGAAATACCTGAGGCAACCTAAAATCGTATTTTCACTTTGTTTCATTTATTTCTATATATCTTTGAAGCAACTCATACATTCCATGCTTCCCAGAATAGCTGTAATTCCATCAAATTTCAATAAAACCAGAGCGCTTTTACGTTATTCTACTTTTTTCTGCTTTACATTTGTACTTCTACAAATATAAGCATGTGTATGTCTGTGTATACATAAATACACTTCCTTTTTTCCTTTGTATTGCTTGAAAGACACACATATTGAAATTCATATATTCCTAAAGAACCTCAGATCTACTTTAATGAGCCTTTTGTTCCCTGTATTTTAGTTGCAAGTTCTTTCTGTTCAAAATACCTAATATTTGTTGTTACTTACTTGGAAGGACTGAGACTTTCAAACAATAGGGATCTCACCTTTAAATAGCTTAAACTAGACTGCCTGAAAGGGAGTCTGTAGAATCAGACTTTTTTTGTATTTCCTATAATTATATTTATTTTTTAATTATCTCATAATTATTAGAATATATTTCTGACTTGCAAATATGCACATGTATGTTAAATATTTTTTGATTCCTAATCAGTGACTTCATAATCTTCAGATGAGCAGGTGTGCCAACTGTGTGATATATACCATGCCCTGGAAACATATCCTTTCAGCTAATGAAATTACATTTTGGAGTAATTAGAGTTTTAACTAATGTTTTGCCATTTTTTAATTTTAAATGCAGTAAGCAAAGGCTAGTCAGAGATGGGCTAAGCAGCTCTTTCTGCTTTAGAGAACTTTTAGTTTCTGACTTGCTAAAGGTATAAGATTTAAAGGCATTTTTTTCCTATATTAGTTAAGATTGCATTCCTTTCCTATTTGAGTAGATTTAAAACTTACACTGAAGGTCATTATTGGGCATCTCTTTACACAGTGTTATAAAGTGCTTAAATTAAGATTGAAATTACATACTTTAGTTCATATTCCTAAAGAGCTTGTGGAAACACCAGAACATGAGAAATTCCACGTAGCTCTTGTAAATTAAGGGGGAAAGTCAGGTCCTTTAGGGTGCCTTAAAAGAAGGTAAATGCTTTTTTATGCGAACAAAGTAGGACAGATTTCTGACTTGAACAGAAGTTCGTTTGCCTACCAGAGGTTAGGAGGGTGAGTAAATTTTCTCCTTCTGTGTCACTTCGTGAGCTTTGCTCTGCACTGGGGGATCCCTCTCAGAGCAGCAATCCCCAGCTCCACGCCCTCCCCCTCCAGCTGCCTGCTCCATTAAGAAGGAATCCCGGCCGTGTGCCAGGAAGGACACAGCAGATGGAGGGGGCAGGCAGAGGCATCATAGGCTGAGAGTTCAAGTCGGGACACAAAAAGATGACTGCATACACATGTGATCCCACCGGCAGGCCTGAAGTCATCCCTGTCTGAGAAACAGCTGACACCGCACAGCTGTGCCCACTACCCATTACAGGAGCTACCAAATACACCCTTAAAGCTTCTCTCACCATTTGGGATTGTCCTCCACTCTCTCAGCTGGCCAAAGTGCTAAAGTTCCAGTTCAAACACAGCCTGAAGTGCCAACCAAAAGACCATCCTGCCCCACATGAGAATACCTTTCTCACACCAAGCCTCTCTCAGCCCTCACAGATTGAGGCCCCAAGAAATGCTGAAGTGCAGGAAAGCAATCAGGCAAATGAAACCTCCCAAAAATCACCAGCAAAAACACATTAAAAGGAGGTATTTCAGTGACAACTTTTTGACTCTAAGGGAAAACCATTTTACGATACATTTTATAGTTATTAGAAGAGAAATCTTAACCGACTAGAAGTTGAATATTTAGGAAAAAAAACATAGCTGTTGCCCATTTAACCAAAATATTTGTGGAAATGTTGAAAGAAAACACAAAAGAAATCTCAACAAATACACATTCTGTAAAACTCCACTGGCCAGTATCAGCAATTGTTACATCAAGGTGTGCACCAGCTTAGATGTTACGTGAAAGGTTATTTGGGGATTTTGGCAACACCTTTAATTATCTGAAGTAACAAGGAGGGAAAGAGCCTAAATTAACTTGCTCTTAAAGAATGTTCTCTGATCAGAAATTCCCTTTAAATGCCACCCTTATATTGCTTTCAGAAACATAATGCTGTATCAAGTAGGTTTCTATAAAGTTTTTTGGACTTTATAAGAAAGACTTTTGACAGCTCTGAAATCTCACTGATTGTTCTGTCAAGTATTTGCCACAGACCTAAATGTCTTGTACAAGCACCTGATACTGTACTTAAAATTACCCTTTAAAAGTGGACTTCTTAGGGAATTCTTACACAATTCAATAAGTCTTCTGTATCTCTCTTCACTTTTGCAAATTTAGGTGCAAGACTCTAAAATCAAAATTAACATAATCTAGAGATAAATAAGAAATTCATCAAAATTGTGAAATGATAGGAATAAAAACCCAAAAAGTTATGGAAATGGGCAACTGTACACCTCTGGAGAAAAACAGCAATGGAATGTAGATTTTTGGAAGCTTAGATCATTGAAAACAATGATCCCATTCCTAAATGAGAGCAAATTATGGAAAGCAAATTATTTGTTCAATAATTCCTGAGAGTATTTTCCTCATTTCCATGTTAGTAAAGATGCTTTGGAGGCTTATTTAAAAATCCATAAGTATTAAGAAATATTTCTTTCACTGAGCAAACACCAAAGTTTGTTTTGGTTTGGTTTGTTTTTTTTTTTACAAGCCAGGAAAAACTATTGCACCTGCATTTGCAAAGAGTTAAGACTAAAAAAAAAAAGCTGATTACCCTATATTGATAATGAAAGAGTTATGAAAAAGATTAATTGTAACAAACTTCAGAATTTTAAAAGGTTAGCAAATTTAACTAATCAAGCTAAAAATAAAAGACTGTATTTGCAGTAGAGAAATTCAACAGCATTAGCATGAAGTTGCTTTGAGAAATAAATGCAAACTTAAATAGAAATATAGGACCCAAACACATATGTATAACCAGCTAAAATGCTTAGAACCTAAAAAAAAAAGCAAACCAAACCAATCAACCAAACAAACAAAATTAAAACCCCAAACAAAAAACCAGCCAAACAAACCAACCTGACCACACAGTAAGAGGGAGTTTAGCATTAAATTATGCTGGAATTTGCAAAAATGGTCTTGGGTGCACCACCAAATGATACAGAAACAAAAGCAGTTTAGAATACAAGGGAATTTTGGAAAAACCTTCACTAAGAGATTTTTTAGATATTTAGTGTTGACACCAGAGAAAATAAATAAACTGTTCTGTGGTCATTTAGCCCTTGCATTGTTTCAGTTTAAAGGCAGTTTCGGTTACCCAGACAGCAAAGGCAGAGTCAAGACATGAGCAAACCAAACCTCAGCAATCAGCCCAACCTAAGCTTTATGTTTGTAAGGCAAAACTTACTTTAATTCATAGTTAATGTTTCTGTCTTCTCTGAGGATGTTTCCTAAATGAAAATAAATTTAAGGGATGTTTTTGTTCTGATCATACACAATTTTGTTTTCTACAGAAGAAAAAACTGAATGTTTCCCTCCACAGGAAAGCCTGGGGAATTATGTGGAACTTCCCTCTTCTGTCACCTTCCAGTCCATCCTGTCCTGCCCTTACAGGGCTTTGCATATTTTCCATATTTTGGATATCCTTGGTGGAAGAGCAGCAGGTGTTAAAAACTGCTTTCCTCCCAGTGCTTTCCTTTTTGCTCATCTCACCTTCAGTCAAAGGAACTTTCATCCAGCAACTTGGACATGACATCTGTCATTGCCACTGCTGTCTGCCCAACCCCAAAAGGCCATCCTTTGTCTCACTTACAGGTATTTTTATAAGAGTCTGCAACCTGATGTTTTTATGTACTTTGAACATATCATAACCCACGTGTTCTAACAGTTTTTGAGACCTCCTGGAGGATATTTATAGACAGGCAACTAATACAATTTGGCTTTAAAGTGAACTAAGTGTGGCTTCCCAAGCAGAGGTTTTAGGCTGGAAAAAAACAAGCAATGTCTCAGCAGAACAGCAGAGGGAAACAGAGAGACAGTTCTAAGTGTAGTATTAAACACTGATAATTGGGAGTGACAAAGAGGTTTGGTGGGTTATGTGAGCTGATAAGTTCAAACTCATCATATTTAAACTATAAATAATTGAAAGGTTGAGTAAATAGACTGGCAGGCAGAAAGGGAGTTATGCACATGAGAACTATAATTTCTTAGAATAAAGGAGCCATTAGCTCACAGCCTGACTTTGCCTGATTCTTCACTGTGACTCAACTTGAATGTTCTAAGAATATGAGTGTGTGGCATATCCTTGCACTACCAGATACTGAAAGTGTGGAAAAAATTGTCTTCTAGAATACTTAGCTCTCTGGAGTTCACAAATTTTCATTTAAAAACAAATGTCAAAGCCATGTGATTCACCTAAGCTCTCAAAGCAGACAAGGTACAGAAAATATTTCCAAAAATTTTGCCAGAGTGAGTTATCTGAAGGTTATTTTTACTGCAGTTGCTCCTTAAACATCTACCCCAAGACAGTTCTATCCATCTTATGATCACACATGTGAGAGTCAGTTGAGGATGCACAACAGGGCAGGAAGCCTTCTGTACTAAAGCTTTCGATGGGAAGAAGAGCAATTTGCCACTTGAAACCCGAAAGATATCTTTTCCCACTGCCATTTCCTATTTATTTTGATTTGCTCATTTAATAAAACTTAGGGATTACATAATTGCAGTAATTTTATTTTTTTTTTACTAAAAGTTTTTAGGAGATACTTTGATCTTTCTTCAGTCTTTTGTACCACAGAAGATGACTGCAATTTTTATTTCTAAAGACAAATGTGTTTTCCAAGCCCTGCTCACGACCAAGTCTTTTATTTATAGAACTTGACATTTTTACAACTGACATAAAGGCCTTTTCGGGTCTTAGTATGTTATAATAAGGTAATGAAATATTCCTTCATGTAAAAAACATTGAGCTCTTAAGTGTATCTACCTGGGCACACATGTATATACATATGTGAGTGCCCATGTGCATAGAAGATCTTATACATATATAGATATATATACATATATACTTGCAGGAGATAAAATGTATATTCTCCACAGTAAAGAGAGTGTGCTGACAAACACAAATAAAGTGGTAATAATACACACACATGAAAGGAGAGGAAAAACTATTTCCAAATAATGGTTCTGAACTAGATATAAATATGGTAATTATTGCTGCTAGGTTTATGAAATTGTTGACTCTGTCTTGCAAATTTAAAGAAACTTTATCTTCAGTGGAGATTCTATAGTACACAGGCTTTTCTCAGACAGTTTGCTGTTTGCAGATCTTGCTGCACAGATTTTTTCACTCAACAGCCCTTGAACCTCTGCCTTTCACACTCCACTGTCAATTCAGTGTTGATTCAATACTGACACCATTCCCTATCCAGGTCATTCTAATGTAGTCTAGTCTGTCATACTCCAGTCACAATGACCAAGAATATGGTAGTCATTCAACACAGATGCCACACACAACACAAAAATGTCCTAGACAAAAATTTAGGACAGTTTTTTGGTTAATATTTTTCCTTTGGCTGACATGGTAGATATTTTCTATGGTATTCCCAGTTCTTTAAATCAATACTCAATTAACCAAATCCATCCTCAACAGTACAGAAGCCCATTTAGGAACATGTTAAGTGCTCTGTGAGTGCATTTGTGCATGTGTGTGTGTGTGTAACATTCCAGCCAGAAGAATGAAGAATCCATTATAATTAAATCTGCCAAGGTGGAGTATGGTGAACAATTGCCATTTCAAATGCTACCCACAGAAATTCATACATGGCATATTAATTGTACATATTCTTTTTATGCATTTGAAATGTTTCTCTAGACTTCATGACCTAAAACTGTCTTCCTAAATTTAGCTGAAAGAACAGCACAAGTAAATGATAATGTACGTGTCACAGTATAAAACACAGGCATCCTTTTAAGTGCAAATTTTGGGCTGGTGTGCACTCAAACATTTAAAAATGTGAAAATAAATAAGCATGCTGTGATAGATTCTATCTTCCTATCAGTCAGAATAAGGGATGAGGTTTTTCCACACTGCCCAAGTCCCATCTGCAATTAGAGGAGACTGGCTGGCACGAGGCAATTGCAAGCAGAACTGACAGCTTGTGCTGACCTCTAGGAACTGCACTGTTGTTGAACAGCCATGCAGTGGTAGCTCCTAAAATGCTCCTGAGAGTTGCAAATAATTTCATTTGTCAAAATCATGAGAAACCTCTTATGCTAAAGTAATTTCTTTTTTTTGCAAGGTACCTTAAATCCACCATTTAAGTATCACTGAGATTCTAAAAAAAACAAAACAAAAACCCAATTTAAAAAAGCCCCTTGAAAGCCATCTTAAACTAATTTTATAGTATGTGTTAAAAGTCATTATTTACTCAAGTGGTAGCAGTGCAAATAAGATACAACCCCAGAAAAGGTGCCTCAAACACAGGATACAACCACTGCAGGATCCCTGTCCTGTGGATGTGTCACAGCAGGTCTGCAGAGCGAAGTGGTCAAAAATTGAGTGTATCCTGGCACTCACATTCGTCATCCAAACCTCATCAAGTCAGCAAGACTTGGATTCCGAGCTCAGTTTCCAGCTGAAGGGTTCCAATCTGTTTTGAAGACAAAGCTTTTTGCAGATTCTTCCATACTGAAGATTGGGCGCCGATAACACACATCCACAAACAAATCCCTGGTGCTGTTTTTGAGCAGATGAAACTACATGTTGAAAACACCTGACGCTGATGTCTTAGGATATTACCAAGAACTAAAGTCTGAACATGAAACATGCCAGAGCTACAGATATTCTCACTCACTTCTTCCACAGAGGCAGGAGCATCCAGAACCTTGTAGCACAAGCCTCCTGGGAGTTTTATGTTTTACCAAAACACTGGTAAAAATTAATAGCGCTTTAAAATCCCTGAGGGAAAAATAATTCTGTAAGAAGATAGGGCTGCTCACTCACACCAAATCATAAGATCTCCAAAACAAGACACCTAGAAAACTAGAATAAGCAGTAGAAGAAGAATTTTGTAACCAATCTTCCTTTCATCAGTGGTTCTTTGTGTATTTACTCCTGAGAACTGAGTTTCTACCTGGCCCCAAATACTCCAGTTTTCCTGAGAGCCAGAGCACTGAGAACACAACCACTACACCTCAGGCTGGCTAAATTCTTGGCAGATCAACTAAATACTCTCCTGAAAAAGCAAGCATAATTTTAGATCGTGGTTGGGGGTAAAGACTGGTAAAACTCCGTTGCTGGAAAGATTTGCTTGCGGTCAGGAGTTCTGCGGAATTATTTCTGTTTATATATATTTATATCTGTGTTGGTAAATCTTTTAAAGAGCCCAGTGCACTGAAGTACAGTGTCAAATGGTAAACTGACAGCATGGCATGGCTTTGGACAGCGAGCTTATGACATTGATACAGCCAAGAAATAGGTTTACTAAAAGATCAAACTCCAGAAGGACTTGAATCTTGAGTAAGGCATTCCAGGTTCAGACTGTGAGATCCAAGGACTCCATTCAGCTGCCATCTGGTCTCTAGACAAAAAGATCTCCACGTCAATCTAGCATTGGAATGGGAATTAAGTTCTCAAACATTTGAATTTGACCAAACTCTCGGTGTGAAACACCAAAACTACCCAGGCATCTATATTTTTATTTACAGAGCATTCCTTGTGTACTCAGCTTCATAGGACCAAAGGACATGGGCATCAACCCTCATGAAGAGTTACTTTGGGACTCAAAAACCAAGCTTTCATTTACCTGTCTCACGTGCAAGGCTCGTCACAACAGATGTCCTCAGGGTTTGTCTAAGAGCTTGTTTTCTTCAGCACAGAAGAAAACAAACCAAAATAAAAATAAAGCCAGTTGCACTAATACACCTTTTTTTTATGCCAAAGGGGGAGTTGCCAGAATATTCACCAGGGAAAATGCCTAAATAAAATCTTGTTTACTAACCCAAATGATTATGGAAACCCACACATAGAATGCACTGAATTTAGCCATACAGGAGTGAGCCAAGCACTAAAATGCATTTTCACTGAAAATCCTATTGTTTATACTCCTTGCTGTATAGGCAGACAAGGTACTTACCAGTATTTCGCCCACATTAACAGTTGGAAAAATATGAAAATAATTTTATTTTTACTTTCCTTTACCCTTCTATCTCCAAGAAAAATTTCCCAACATTTTGTGTTCTATTTACTTTTATCCATGGTTGTTCCTTTAACCAGCCCCATAATTTTTGTCTTGGTTGTAGAAAAAGTGATGCTGTTTTAAAGTACCAAAATAAAGAAAGTGTTTGTCAGCACGTTGAACTTGCATCTGCTTACATAAGTATATCTGTCCCTCCTCATCTAAGCACTCCAGAGTGAGCCTAATGCCAACACATAAACATGCCTGTTCAATTAATTTGTAATGCATGCCTCTGCATGGAGAAATAAAGAAATATTTGGAAATGAGGATATCTCCAATAGCTCTCCGTGACAGTGGTCAGTACTGGATGCCTCAGAGGAACATGCTGAGTCTCCTGACAGTGCAGAATTACTCTGCTGCCAGGCACACAAGTTTTCAAACCTCTTGCTTTTATTCTCTGTAAACACATGAAGAATTTAAACTTCTTAATTCAGGTACGTCTCCAATATAATTAATTTTGTTTCTTTCTTGTCCTATGAAAAATGACATCTCTCCCAAATACACACACAAAAAAAAGAGAAATAATGAGTTCAAAAAGGCTATATCTGATTCATCTTCTCTTCAAAACAAAGTTAAAAGTAAATCCATGGCTTTAACCTCTTTAGCACTTCCTAGGCATCTTCTTTATCTACCATACTTTGTTACTAGAGCTGGGTAATCCATGTGAGCAGCACAGTCACAAAAAGTCACTGAGTATCCAATGGCTAACAAACTAAAAACCCACACACATACAAAAAAAACCCCCAAAACAAACAAACAAACAAAAACCACCAAGGCTACAAATGTTTGCATTGAAAATATTGACTGAATGCTTATGTATAATGTCATCTATTTCAAACAGGTGGTAAGAGGAGCAAACTCACAGTAAATTGAGGGGTGTTTTTCCACCTCAATGCATTTTGCAGGTGACTTCTTTGTGCTGTATGACCCTTTCCTCAAAATGTTTCCGTAAATTTTAATTTGCCAACAAAGGACAGATTCATTCTCTAACGTGGCATTCAGAAAACAAGCAATGAGAAGGGAAAAAGTTTTAAACATTCCAATACCACACTGTCCAAATCAGAGGTTCATAAAGATCAACTGAGTAATGAAGAATATACTGAATAAAAGAAGAGCGGAAAAAACAAAGAACCTTAAATCTGGATAAATTTCTGATCAATTTGAGATCTATTCTATGTCAATTGCAGACAAAACTGCTAATTAGGACTGCATAGAAAACATCTCTGTCAGACAAGCTTATCAATTACAAGTGACATTATGTAGCTGCAGAAGAAATCTGCTGAAAAAGATATTAAAATAGGCCTTCAGCCCTAGACTTGACAGAATTCTTTCCCAGGGAGCAGAAATGCAGAGTTAATAGGTTTGAGAAAGGTAACAATATGAACAATATTCTTAGTGCTAAAAATAGATAAGAAACTGAGAGTGAACATCAGGACACTAATACTCGTCTTTAAACCAAACCAGCTCTCCTTATTCCTGAATATTCTGCTTATAACTGTGGCACTGACACGGAGCACCTGAGATTGTGGTGCTAGTGGGGATCTTCATTAGAGCTCTCCAGTTCTCTTTTTGCAGCCTCTTTCTTCACAGACAGAGGTCTTAAAACAGTGCTCTTGTGCCAGCAAGGATTGTGAGTGGCTTTCACAACCTTTGTGGTGCAAATGGACCGGAATTAAGCCGAGAATTAGGAGAAATGTTAAAATTAAGGAAGAGAAGTGTAGAAAAAAAATATTTCTAGTACATTACCATTACCCCGACCTCAGCAAAAGTTAAAAACTCTGGGTTTTAACTACACCATCCCTAAAATGGCAGAATTCCATAAGCAAGAGGTTTATTTAACCGTGTTGACTTAGCAGACAAAATGCAATTTGATTTCTGATCGTTTGATTTTTGGATCATTTTATTTTGATAATTGCTCTGATTCTCAAATAACCTGGCTTGGTCCTCATAGCTTTCAAAAGCAGGGGGCATTAAGGTTTCACAGGCTACCCAGCTCTTATACATTCCAGAAGGCAAATGAGATATTTTTCAATGTCTTTAAAGGTCATTCCAAAAAGGAAGCACAGTGAGTGAAGCAGTCCCTGGAATACCTCAGTATAAAATTAAACCACAGAAAAATCACCCGTAGTAAGAAACATACTTTGCACAAATAAGAAAGTAGTTGTTCCAAAAATAAATAAATAAATAAAGAGAATCATGTTTGTAGCATTAAAACTGGGCCAGCTGGAGTTGAGCACTGCCTTGTCCTCCCACCCACTTGCTCGAGGCTTATAAACATCATAATCATAAAAGCATGCTTCTAGAGGGAATAGAAACTGCCCCAGGTAACCATGCCCCTGCTAAACCAGGATGATTTAGACCTCAAAAGTAAATAGGCCACAGCTATTACAAGCTGAAGAAATTAGGAGAAGATAAGGTAACACCGGAATGGCAGCAACTTCAACAATTTCCGAAGGAAGAGCAGTGCTTGCATTTCTGTGGAGGTTTTCAGGGACACAGAGAGAAATTTGCAACCTGCAACAAAATTCTGCTGCTGTTTGTGTTGTAGCAGGTACCATATTGCAGGACTGCCAGCAGTGTGCTATTTCTCTTTTCTTACCCGTGAGAAATACAACCATCAGCTTCACACTCCCTTCCCCCCCACCTTGAATTTGGCCTCCATTGCATGGTTTCTTACTGCAAACAGTGAAAATAATCTTAGAATATCTTTAGGATGGCAAACAGACAGAAGAGATATCCCAGTTTCAAGAAGGCAGGTGGGTAACCTATTTCCCTACAGGCCAGTAGATTTTGACAGCTTCTCCTCTCAAAATCTCCCCCTGCCAGGTCTGATCTGCTGCTCACTAATTACTTGTCTTCCTGCTTAAGTCCCATGTGCTCCCCTTCTCAAAGCCTGAGTTTACTGCTTCCCTTATTTGCTATTTTAGAATAGCCTGTTCTCTGTGCTCTGAGGGAGCAGGATACTTTTGTGCACTGCAAGAAGGCAAGTAAGATTCAGGCAAGACATTGGAAAAAAGTCCAGCGGTAAAAATAGTGAAGCACTGATGGAACAGCAAGAAAAAAACAGTGTCTACTTAAAGCATTGGAGGTTTTGTTCCCCTGATAAGCCATATTAACCTCCAAGTGGAAATCAAGCTTCATTTTATTGAACTCAGCTACTTTGGAAGTGTTCTGTATCTGTGAGGATAATTCTACCCTAATTTGGATAAGGTGTTATTGTAATATGCATTTAATATAGCAGGAGGGTTATTACCATTGCTGAAATTACTCAGCACTAAAGAAGATGCCACCTCTTACATTCAGCATATGGTCCAGCTAACTGATGGAACTGCATCATCCCCAAGGACACACTACTCATGTAATATCTGCCTTTTGAGGCTCCAGTCCTAGAGCCAGTGGCAGAAACACCTGACACATCTGGGTACCAACATCTATGAGGCTGAGAGGAGATAGTTTCAGGTAAAGAAATAACCCAGAAAATCAATGCCTACAGATCTTCTGTGTTATATTCTCATCTATTTTAAGCTACAAACAGTGAGAAAAACAACGGGGAAAAAGGGGGGAATTGTTCCTGGGAAGCAAGAAATATTTTCTGAATAGTATTGATAGTATTGTCTTTCTAAGAGAAAAGATATTGTCTGTGTTATGATCATAACACCCTCAGAGGGCAAAAGCCTCTATCTTCTTCAAAAACAGAATAAAAACTCAATTCACATACATGTTGTTCCAGATTTAGGCTTGTGTATCTCCTTTGATTTATGTGTATTTTTCTATAAACAGATTAATGGTCAGCTTATTCGTGACCAACACAGGCAAACACAGCAGATTATTTATCTTTTAACCTAGTTACAAAGAACCTTGTTTAGGACCGAGTGCTTACTTGGAGGTTTATAGTTGTTTAAGCTTTGTCATCACCACTCATTGCCAGACTAAACAGGTAATTTATTTTTTTACTTAAACCATCAGATCAGTTTGATATTTATCACCACGGGGTGTATTTGAACTGATAACAGAACTTTCTAGGAGAAGCATGGGCCTGCTCTACAAAACAGGAGGGAAATATAAATAAATAAATAAAAGGAGAGTTTGACGCTTTTTAATACTAAAATAAAACTGTAATGTTTCCAGTTATTGGAATGATGCCAGCAGGACCTAGTACATCATCTGAAAGCAGGCAATTCCAGTGCAGTTACTGCTCTGCTGAACATGGATTTATTACATCCCAGATACACATTGATATTACTGATAGCAAGGCCTGAGTAATGCCTTCCTTAGTCCAAGTTTTCTAGCAGCCAAAAAAATTACTATGTATTCTTTCAACCACAAACACTTCTCCACATTTCCTTAGGTTCTTCTCCTAATTAATTATATAAATACTTTTTTCCAACTAAGTCACTCCACATGTTCTACCCTGCCCATATTTGGTGCACATGTCACAGCTCTAGCCCTTCAACTTACCCAAACAAATTTCACAAACCATTTGCTAACCAGACAAGTTGACTACAGGGAAAACTTGTATTAAAAAAATGACTGTACAAGCAGAAACAATAGAAATTTGTTCTTAGGAAAAAAGAAAGACTCTTACCATGTACAACAAGCATGATTTATGACAATCTTCTTATACAAATGCATAAACTGTGGGGTACTCATAGTGCCATTGGAAATGAGAAACAAATTTAATAAATGGAAAAAAATGAAAAAATTTAAAAAAAATGAAAAAAACCAGCCACAATGCCTGTTTTCACACATCTGTGTGCAGCAATTAAATTAGCTAACATACACTTGGCTCTTACGGCATTTTCATTACAAAACCTTTGCAAAGCAGCAAAAGCAGCATGCATTTACAAATACTGCTCAAATATAACTTTACGAACACTGATATGACCAGAATTATTCTTTGCATGCCCTCTCTCGCTATGAATCTTTCAAACTGCTGAATGCAGTTACCAGGATGAAGGTTGGTACAATTTAAGAACCTGTACCACTTACTGTCCAAGGGAAAGCTTTTTCCTAAACTACATCACTTACTCAGTGAGGGCACACTCTGCATTATTGAATGGAATTTGTATTCCATTAAACCTTGAGGTCTGTTTGTAACTGTAACACTGACTTCTAAATTGATGATTTGATATATCTGCTTTATGGTCTGGGTTTTGTTTTGCTTTTGGGCTTTACTTTTTTTTTTTGGAATGGAAGGGGAATACTTCTGCATCCTACTAGCAAAGAGTTAATTATTTGATCTTTTTAAACACCTACATTCTGGTGTCCAGGCTGAACTGCTAGATAATGTCAAAGAATGCAAAGGGAAATATTAAATGGCATTAAAGGAAATGACTATGCCTTGGGTAGAGCAAAGGAGGTATGGGCAAAGTTGGGTGTTTTCCATACAAAGCTTAGGGTGGTTTTCACTCTGCTCATGGAAACACAGGAGATGCTTCTCCCACCTGTTGCTACAGAAGAAAGATAAGCAAGGGAAGAACCTTGAAAAGCTCATCTTGACTTCTCATTTAGCCAGAGCATTGCACTCAGGGAACTACTACTGGTTTGAGGACCCGAGATAATTCTGATACTACAGATAATTCTACATCCTGCTGCATTGCAATATGATACTTGTTACCACATCTGAAAAATCAGAATAACAGGATTAGTGACATGCCTAACTTTAGAGACACTTGTTAAATACTCATAAGCCATACAATTATCATTATTGGTGACCTGTTTAACAGAACACTTGCCATAACTAAAAATGAATATACTTCGTTGTGTTTGCATTCTACATCAGTAAACACCTGAAATTGAGGGCATACAGAATAAAAAATAGAAATGCCTGGGAGCAGAAGCTATTTACAGAGAAGAGCTGAGTTCCAAAGTGTGCTGCCTCACTTCTTGCATTCTATTTTATGGTTTCAATTTCCCCATAGAGAATTTTATATCAAAAGTAAACACACAGGAGGAAATGGAATAATACCAGAGGAAAACCAAAGCAAGTGAAAGGAGAATTCAGGCTCCTCAGGCTGACCTTTACAGCACCACGAGCACTTCTTTTCACATTTCAGGGAAAAAAATAACAGAGGCCATTAGGGATTCAGCTCTGTTCCAGTATAAGTTGAACTCACACAAATACAGCAAGAAAAAGGAGAGCTGGGAATTGTTAAGAAATTAGAATCCAAGAAATATTATTTTTCATCTTTTGCTTCTCTAAAAATATTTAAGAAAATACGGTTTCCATTGCAGCTGTACAATAATTTTGACATGTGCAATGGACAAATGACAATAAAACTTTAGTTCTGAATATACCTAATTACAATTTCGCAAGAGCACGGTGAGAACCTCTTTTTTCTTATTAATTCCTCAGCATCTACTATGGCTTTTCTACCTGAGCCAAAAGAAGTAACAGCTTCTGACCATGCAAGGAAAGATCACAAGCTACACGGGACTGTCTGCCCAGTCAGAGTTTACTGTTTGTGTATTCTGGTATTTTTTCCAGCAGCAGGTCACTGAAGAAGGCTGCCTAGGCATCAGCAGCTGCTGTTAAGGTTGCAGGAAGGCAATGTAGGTTTGAGATAGGTAGAAAAAAAATCCCATGATGGAGATCGAAGGAACCTGAACTGCTCCTTTCCTTTTTTGATCAAACAGATATTGTTCAGTACATTGACATGTAGGCAGAAATTTAGCCTTTCGTCCTAGGGATAAAAATCTAAGGTAAAAGATCAAATTTCTCATTGTTATGTAAAACCAGAATGCAATTTTCCAAAGACATGCCCAGTATTTTGTTTAGCACCGTTTCACTGTAGCATTAAGAATGACTGATCCTGTTATTCTACTGATCCTACAGTAATTGGTTGCATGCTAATTTCTTTGAACAGTAAGGTTTGTTTCTTACTCAGTCTTTTCAAAGTTAGTTCATCTCCATTAAACATGTTTTGGTTGCATCTAATCCCACAGCTCTGCACTCATAAGGTATATTCTCACTTCAGTTCAGGAGAGCATCTGTAATTTCTTTTCTTCACCCAGAATGCAACTTAGAAATCATACAAATTCTGTCCTTAGCTAAGATTCCAGAAAAGAAGTCTAAAATTGCTTTGAATTTTTTTATAGAACTATGTTTTATAAAGGTAAGGGTGCTACCCAATAAAATCTTAATCACTGAAATTGATTAAAGCTCAAATGCTTAAATACACTGTTGTAAAATACAGGTATTTTTACGTGGTGAAAGGATGCCTGATTTTATTCAGTTAGCAGACAAGGATTAATTATGAGAGCAGAGTATATAATGAACACAGGGAGCTCACTTCATCTTCCATCATCCAGAGCACAAGTTCAAGATGTAACCTTATAGCCATGCTTCAAAACCTCCCAAATCTCTATGCACTTTTTAATGAAACATTAATATGCCTAGCATGAAGCAGCTGGCACACCATGGCTCATTTAGAGGATGCTATTCCCTGTGTATTTCTGCCTGAAGTGTGTATTTCTACAGAACACTTGCTGAGGGTATCAGTGGTGCATGCAACAGTTTTCTGTTGACAAGAATTTTTGCTGAATTTTTGCATTATCATTTCCCAGGTTAACACCTCTCGGGCTTGGTCTCTCCTTCTGGGGAAGTTTAAAAAAAAAAATTTAAGAGATAACTGTTCCACCATTTTCAAGAATGATGACAGGAAAAAATAGGTAACTGCCAACTACCAAGAATATCCTATGTATGAACTTGAACAGGTCTCAGACTTTTGGTGGTTAAAAACAAACAAACAAACAAACAAACAAACATACTATCAATGGAAAAAAAACCCAACCTGCAAGGAAAATTGCACCAGGATTTGATCCAAACTGAACTCTCCAGGAATCATCAGTAAATCTGACAGTATGACACACATACTGACCCATACTCTGACCCAGACAATTTGCATATATGATTCACTGTCTATGCTTGACAAAGCTGATTAGGAATTTTCTGACTTTCATTACAAGTTTTGATTAGAAAAGTTGCAGTCAAAACCCAAAGGTGACAGGGTTACCAGTTCCAGTGCACAGTCAAGGGAATGACTGAGGGATGCAACGTGGGATGGCTCACCACCATGCAAGAAAGACCAACAGCTGACCCCCTGTTTTTCTTACAGAGCAGTCAGTCAGCATCATAACAGCTACTAAGCAAACACATAGTGAAAGAAATTCATGGACACCTTCATGTTCTGTCCCATTCAGGGTCTCATGCAACAACCTTTCAGCAGTCCCACTGGAGCACTCCCCGTTGTCTGAAATTATGGAGTCCGACATAAATCAAGAACAGCCCTACAAAATTCTTTTATTTTGATGGAAGTAAGGATCCATTCTGAAAGTCTATGATATTCACTGACTACAAAGTAAGAGTGACAGTGTTACATGGTGTAGACAAAGGGGAAAACAGAATCCCAGGGGAACATGCAGTTTGGTGCTGGGGGCTGAACTGTTGGATGTTCACGCTGTGACTGGCAGGGTCTGTTGCAAGAACACACACTTATTAAAACTGACAGAACCTGATACAGCTGCACTGGCCCGTTCTGCATGTGTAAAAGTCATAAAAAATATCATTAAAAAATGAATTGCTTCATATCTCAAAAAGCTCTTGCAATATAGTAACGTTTGATTGACTGAGAAACACACAGACAGCCTGAGGAGTTGGGGCTGGCAGTGGCTTATGCATGATTACACCACCCATTCCTTCCATTTATTTTTCCTCTGTGTTTATTGCAGTTGTTTCTCATTGGTAAATGAATGGAATTATATTCTATCATTTTAAATTAAATTTGGTGAATTTTAGTACTCGTGAATCTCTGCAGCAGCTGGAGCTACAGACTAAGAAAAATTATGTTAATGGTCTTAAATTATCCTGCAAAAAACCCTCAGAGTTGTCACTCCCTGAGAATAGCTCCTGTGGAAACTGTCATAAGGAGAATAGGAGGAAGAAAGAAACACTACCACGAGTGCTTTTATTTCAAGGAATTGAAATTGAGTCTTAATGGTTCTCCCACTAATGCAAAAGTGCGAATTTCAACTTTTGTTATTGCTCTGATGTGAACATCTCAACAACAAATCTGAACCTTGTGGCCTCCTTGCTCATGTGCATTTCTGATTATTTCACTTGAAAGCATAAACAACAGTATTAACTTCGCTTTCAAAGGAGTTATTGTGAACATATTTATTTTTCTCATTTCTTCTACTGTAATGGAAGTCCAATAGACTTTTCCTTTTCATAATACATAAAGCCAAACAAGGGGTTTTTTTGTAAATAAAAAATTAAATTATCTAAAACTGTTCAGAGATTTAGTACTTTTTAGAGAATTAATTACAATAATGACTACATTTCTTCTGGAAGTCAAGCATGGCAGTACAGGCTAAAGAAAATTTGATTTTTTTTCTCTAAATGGGCAGTGAAATAAACATTCTATGTAATGAAATCTAAATTTCCTTTAGAACTAAATACTGTAGAAATAAGAAAATTGTCTGTAGGAAGGTGCCATTTTTTGCCAGCAGAAAGGTCTAGAATATTTCACAGATTTTTTTACAATCTGCTGCTGGCCAAGATTTTCCAGGTGCTGCTATTTTGGCAGACAGACAAAATCCAGTTTTAAAAAAAGCAGACTTGGAAACCAGCAGCAGGCAGGATGCCAGGGGCTTGTCTGAAGAGAGGAGGGCCCCACCAGACTGCAGAACATGGATGGTGTTGTACCCCACACTGCACACCCTACAGCCTTGACAGGAATCAAAGAAACCCTTCTCAGAGTTTATCCTCCTGCTGGTTTATAACTTGCAGTGTGCTGATCGTCCTGCACTAATTCTTTTAGTGGAAAAATATTAAATTAACCTGGATCTTAATTAGCTGTTCAAGCTAAATCACCTTAAGACTTTTCCCAGTGACCTTGCTGGCTGCTGTAGCCCTCACTTACGCTCCCCACCTCACCTCCTTCTCCCAGCAAGTCACCTCACATAAATCCTCCTTCCACACCAAGCCTTTCACCCAGCCCAGAGTTAAAGGACTCTCTGAAATGAAGACTACTTTGTATTGGCAGAATTACCCCCTATCTTTTTTATAATAGCAGTTAGGAAATAGGTAAACAGCTGGAGGCAACAGAAAGCTGTTGGTTTTATAGTAATGTTGCTTTCACAAAATATCCAATGATAAAATTGAATAGAGTCCAAGTACCATAGAAATTTGAGATAGATTGAGTTTTATAATCTGTCCAAACCCTGACTCGTAACTATTTTGATAAACATTATATTTTTTTTTTTATAGAATCACTCTTGTTTCTCTAGAGCACAAGGAATTGTGGTAGAACTCTTAAATGGAGCTCCATGTCCACTGATGAGATATAAAAATAATTAAAATACATGTATTTAGTGGCAAGAAAAAACCCACAGTGTTTAGAAAAAAGCTAGATTATATACAAATGATCTATTATTAAATTTGAATACCAGGTATTTTATTTCACTAGTTCAGGTAGTTCTGAGGTGTGAAAGAATTCTGTTAATGCTGTTCTTCCTTCCCCTGCTTCTGCCAAAGGCATGATTCTCTTGTGGAGTTTATCATTCACTTGGAATGCTGCTGCATTTATCTACTACATTCATTCTTTTTTTGTTATTAAATTCACACCCTTCTGTCCTACTTCTTCACCATTTTCTCTCATTCTGGAAACACTAATTTTTATTATAGTAAACTTCAGATTATTTCACCTAAAGCAGCACACTTACCAAGAAGACAGACATCATGAAAGTGTAAGACCCTTAGCCAAGAGAAAAAGGTTTCTTTCCCTGTGACACAGGAAAAAATTTGACTTTAACAGGAACCAAATCAGATGTTTTGCCTAACAAGATCTATTTTAAGTGCAAATTTTCCACTGTGGGCTCCATTATTTTTATTTTTTATACACAATTTTTTTTCCTGTTTTTCTTATTTATTTTTTTTCTCAGAGCCAAGTAGAATTTTTCTGGTTTAAAATTTTTTAAAACTTAGGATCTATGCATTCATCTACTGGGAATCCAGAAGCCCACAATGAAGACATCCTTCCTCTTCCAAACAAACTGAGCTCCTTATTTATACTTTCAAGCCACAGTCATTAATTCTCTGAGTGAATGAAACATGGTTTAGGGCAACAAATAGTCAGCATATGTTTTGTGCATTTTTTTTTTCCCTAAAAAGAAGCAGACCTACATTTGTGCAATTTCTCATCTGCTCTTGGGTAGCTTCAGCACTGCCATCTGGGGGGAAGCAAGCTGTTTTAACAACAAACATTGAGCTCTATTCTCAGGGGGGAAAAAAAAAAGTCAAAGGAAAAAAATTTCATTGAAAGGTTTTATGAATAGGCTGTCTGAACTAACCATTATACAAACATCATCTTTTTTCCTAGAAGCACACACAAAAAAATACTTGTTTATAATTCTAAACAATGTTGTGGTTCTCTCTGTCCCCAAAAATTTGATTCTGAAAGAGAAGACACAAACATGAAAGCTAAGACACAAATTTTGTCTTGCTTGTTTATTCCACAACGTGTTCTAGGTTTTGTACATCATCTTGAAAAAATTAATTCTTGAAGGATTAAATACTTTTTCAGATGATCTTATGGTTTTGGGTTAAATTTTAATGAAAGATAATGACATTTTGCTTGACAAAAATAATGATTTCAGGATTATTTTCTTTTTAGTTCTTTGCATCTGAACAGATTGAACAATGGCTCTTGCACTAAGGAAGAAAAAAATCAACAAACTGTGGTCAAAAAAAAATTCCCCCAAACATTTTCCAAACGAATGAGCACATATTTTTGTCAGAAGTTAATAGTGAAAATTTCAGCTCTGAAGAAGAAAACTGAGAAAATTCTGTTAATGACCAGTGCCTAAGCACACACACAGAGCAAGCTGACTGCAGGAACCAAGCATCAGCTGCCCAATCCGAGAAAGAAATCACCTGAGTGAGGAGGAAGATCGGGAAATCTGAAAGAAGGCCTGCTGGGCTGAGTGAGGAGCTTCTCAATAACACACCAGAATAAAACTCAAAAACAGAAGGCTAAAAACAAGGGCAGGCAACAGAGGTGGAGTTCAAAAGCTGTTTTGGATGCTGAAAGAAAAAAAAAATAAAAATCAAAGAAGCCAAAGCCCAGCTGGAGATAAAACTATCGAGTCACAGGAAGGGACTCTCTACATCTATGCCAGTTGCAAAAGAAATTTGGGCAAAAGTGAAGGTCTGTTGCTGGATGGAAGAGATAAATTCATTACAAACAAAGCAGGGCACGGTGAATTAGATGATAACCTTTTTGCTTTGGCCTTCCAAGGAAAGCTGAGCCTCCACGTCCACCTCCAGATGAACCAGCACGTTTTGGAAAGGAGAAGGAGAACTCACAGTGCAGGAGCAACAGATTATAAACTCCATGAAAGGGAATTTGGGCAGAAATGAGCCTGAGATGAAGATTCCCAATCTGCCTTTCAGAAATTATCACAAAAGATGGGTTCTGAAAAAGATGAGATATATCTGTTCTTAAGTAAACAGTAAGACAGGCTGGAAACAGGATAGCTGGTGTGAAGGTAGCAGCCAAAACAGTGATGTGTAGACTAGACCAGATGCAGCAGATGACTCATTTCTTTGGCCTGTTGTGGTGTCTAACATAAATGGGTAATTCATTCTTCAACACCCGCCTGCTGAAAATGTCAGATTTAGTGTGTTTCCCCAGGAACAGGTAGGATTTAGGACGTTTTCCACTGGTTTCTGTGGCCCTAAGGCAGAGTAATGTTACTTTAATTTTGGATAGGATGAGCAATAAAGAGCATTACTGGAAGAAGTAGCTATTAAATCAGTACTGAAGGCTAATAACTCAGAGTCAGTGCGACACTTTCCATCCAGTAATTCTGGACACCACATAAAGGTCATTCATCTACCCCAGTGAGCCTTTTCTTTAATTATTTTTAACAAAACATACGACACACACATCTAAAAACCAGTTGAACACTGATTTCTTTCATCCTCTTTTTAAACATAACAGCTTGATTTTTAACAGATGAAATTATACAGAAGCTTTCTGCCAGTGAGGCAACCTGTGAGCAATCACCCTCACTTGACCATGTGCTAATGTGCAATACATAACATCTTTGGTATATAAATATAAATACACAAAATACATAAAGCCTTGGTAAATAAACACTTGCAAACTGTACACTTGATGGTTTTTTAAGCATTTGTTCTCCGAAACACGCTGTGATGCTAAATGCAGCAGTGTGAACATATGAGCTAGTGCTGACAGCCAGATTCAGCTGCCTTTAGGGAACCTTGCATCTGGATCCTTCAGGAAGTACAGCAGTTGACCAAGAGCAGTGGGCTTACCAGCCTAAAAATAGAGCACCTTCTGTTTTGCTTGAGGAGCTACCATCATGCCACAGCTCACCCTGGTAATGCCTGCACAGCACTGGCAAGAACACACTGACCTCTCCCTTCAAGAAAGAAAAGGGCTTAGTGACATCAGCATCACTGAGAAAACTGAAAATTTCAGTATATCATCCAGGCAAGATCCGAGGAGAACCACTAAACAAAGATTCTTTAGATTCAGGACAATGGTTTCATTGTGACTTCAGATGAGGCACCACTTCTTGGGGGTAAAAGAGGCATCATTTCAATAGTATCACTACCACCACTGTAATAATGCCCAGGGACATTTGCCCAGCTGGATATCCTCTCTGATAGTCTAAACTATCAGGTCCCCTATCAAGACAGTCACCTCTAGAAGGTGGGATCATTTGCTCTTTGGAAATGCCCACTTCTCTCCATTAACTAAAAAAAGGAATAGGGCAATGAACTGAGATTAAGTCTGTATGTTTAAGACAGGCAAAGTTTAGAGCTATTATCCTCTAAACCAAACAAGGAGTTCTTGTCCTAAGATAAAGAATAAGCTAAAATTCTGGAGGTTTTAAATAAGGGAAGGGATATGGTCAAATATGGAAACAATTGCGAAGTTTAAATACATATAATGCTGTAGCCAGGATGGATTAAGACAGCACTCATGGAATAAGATCAAGTCTTCCTCACTTCATTCTACTCTACAGAAACTTTCAATTAATTTTAAAGACATTTTAAATAAATTTTTTTTGTCAACAGGGAGGGCAAGGTTTTCCCCAAAAATCTTCTTTCTTCCTCTCCCACGAAGAACACTGAATATGTATTTAGGAACTAGTTCCAGTGATTTATAAGCTCCAACAAAACCCTTAAGAAGCGTAAAATCCCAGACCAGCAAATTTTGGAGTACTTCTCCTCAAAGGGATCAGTACACCTCAGGCAGTGGAGAATCAGTGGGATCTTCTTACAGAAATTATGAGCACTGAACAGATTGCTGGTCCCCTAATCCTGCATAAGCCATGACTGCAGAGTAGAACCATCCACATACACACCAAGGTCTCATAAATATTATCTCTTCTATTAAAGTTCTTTAGTGAATCCCCAGAGATACTGCTCAGACTACTCAACAACAATTCACATATCAAAGGCCCGGGAATTATAACAGGATAAAATATGGAAAAAAAAAATCACTATTTATTGCTGTGATTTTAGAAAGGCAAAACCAGAACAACAGAAGTCCTATTAACTTACTCTATTCTGATAACAAAGTCAACCTGTAAAAGTAAAAAAGGGAGAACAGGAAACAAGCCATAAAATCTGCTTGCACTCCATAACCAGGGGAAAGCTGTGACTGCTTTTTTGGTTCATTTAGCAGCAATCTCAACAAATGCAGACAAGCTTTTTAAGTGATCAGTGAAGAAGTCTCTGTCTCTTTGTAACTTATAGTTCCAATAGAGAACACCCAGCCATGCCTCTAATTGAGAAGAGGGAATCTTATGGCAAACTAATCATGTTGAAAACAACAGAACTTAATAACAGGGATCTCAGTGTTTTAGGAAAGGTAAATGTATCCTCTTTTTTATCATTCAACAACTAAACTAATTAAAGAATGGCTCTTTGTGCAATAAAACAGGAATGTGTCTAGAAGTCACAGTTTTGCATCAAAGAACACAAGTTTAGATTGCATTTACAGTTTTTGGCACAGTTGTGCTACTTATCATTGTGTTTCATTACAAATAAACAGCACATCATTCAGTGGACTCTGACAGGTCTTGAGGACATGTCATGAACAGCATGACTGTCCTGGCTGACAACAAATGTAAACTAGAGGTTACATGCACATGTTTTTTTTTCCAGCATTGCTTACCTAATTTTTTCTGTATAAATCATTTCACTGTCATCTCCTACAACCCCATCCCTGCTAAGAAAAAAAAAAAAAAAAAAAGAAAAAGAAAAAGTTTTGAGCTCACAGTGCAGCTGACATTTTTTTGGAAAATGGCTGGGAACCTATTTCCATGATTATATAATGTCTTGCAGATCACATCAAGAAGTTAATGAAATGGAGGATAAGGCTTGAGATTGGCTGTTTCACATCCAAGATGACAGAATTAATGTAGCACCCTGGAATGCTCTGAGGCAAGCAGACATTAGAAACCCAGATGTCAACAGGCATTTAGTAATTACAAGCAAAGAAGATCCAAGCAAAATCATGGTACAGGTTGAAAAACATCTTTTAGAAGATTTTGGAAAAAGGAGAAGCAGAACTAAGAAACTTAGAGGTGATGTTTTCCCTGCCAGCAATCCTCATGTATGCTTCCCAAAACTGTACATCTGCTGTACATCTGTTATCACAAACTGCTAAAGAATGATCTTGGGATGCACCTTCTGCTTGTTCTCACACCTTCAAAAAGAGACCAGAGGAACATTCAAGAGATCATGAGCAATGTTTATTCAAGAAACACACTAAAAATCAAATAGTCATGGCTATAGATGTGCTCCAAGAGAGACATCCACAATGTATGTTCAACACCCCTGAGACAACAGTCCAGTTGTACACCCAGAATATTAATCACCAGCCCATGTCCTTTACTGACAACAAACTCCATCTCAGATTCCTGTGGGAGAACACACAGTGACACTGGTGGGTGATGCTATTAAAGAACAAAGTTAAAGGATGACCGGAGTAAAAATTGCAGTGAAGGGCAAGGAGTTAAAAGATGAAATAATAAATCACAACACTGGCAGTAAAATGTGTATTGTATTTTTATTGCAAGAGCCCCTAGACAATAAACTGCCTTTGTTATTATCTCAGCTTTACCAGTCTGTCCTTGAACTTCCTTGTAACCATTTACTCTAAAAGAGCACACAGAGATGAAATTATTTATGAAAGGTAGCACTCACATTTGTATTAAGTGCTCCTATACTTCCAGTACTTTGAGAGCAGCTGATTCACAATCTAGATCATAAGCTTTGATTTTTGATCTCTACCTGTTTACCTCCACTGTTTTCTTTCCCCAAGCACACTTCAAATATATTATTTTTACTTATTTGAAGTTTGGGGGACTGCATCCATGTCTGTGGCTGAACTCAGCATTCATAAAACACTCTGATCAGTCAGTGAAGGCCTTCTATGAAAATGCAGCTATTGCTGCTGTACTGCCAGGTCACAGAATGGTCAGGGTTGGAAAGGACCTCTGGAGATCATCCAGTCCAACCTCCACCCCCTAAAATAGGTTTACCTAGAGCAGGTTGTACAGGATGGTGTCCAGGCTTTGAGCATCTCCAGTGAAGGAGACTCAAAAAACTCTCTTGGCAGCCTGTTCCCATGAGCTGCAACGCTTAAAGTAAAGAAGTTTTTATTCATATTCAGATGGAACTTCCTGTGCTTCAGTTTGTGCCTGTTGCTGGCACCACTGAAAAGAGTCTGGCCCCATGCTCTCGACACCCACCCTTCAGATATTTGTATGCATTGATGAGATCCCATCAATCATCTCTCCTTGCTAAGAAACTGGGAGCAGAGGGGAAAAGAAAGCATAAATCCTCACTGGTGCTATTAACCATTGTCTCACTCACCAACTATCACAGTGTTTCACCAAAAATGCAGTAAGGGATGGAACTATACTCTTCAGCTGGTGGTTCTCCAGGTTCTGGGAGAATCCTACCACTGGATGAAGGAAGCACACATCTCTCATTCCTGCTGCATGTTTCTCCAAGCACCCACTTAGTCTGGTATTCCCACAGACCTCTGAAATATCAATCCCTTCCCTCTTTTTGCTGTCAAGGTGCCAATACAAACATGTTGTTTCAACATGTATGATTTGAATTAAAGGACAGGATTTGTTCTGCCACACAAAGCATTCAAAACAGACGTTTCTGGACAGTAACATATTGGAAGAGTAACATATCCAGGTTATGAGAGACAGTTGCCAGTGTCTATGACTGATTTACTGTCTTTTCATAAATGCTGATCACAAGTTGGCATGAAATTTAATTCTTGGCTATGCCAGCTCATCTAAGATAAGAAGGGTCAGTGGTGTTCCTGTTAAATCTGAAGACAAAAATAAAGTTGGAAGAACCTACTACGCTCTTCAAAGGCCATGGTGAGAATTCAAAATCATCCTGATTAAAGAAGTGCCCTGAAGAAATAGGGCCAGAGGAAAGTAGCACACGTGGAATAAACTGGTCAACTAAATAAATGTAAAGACAAAAAACACCGCTGAGGCCTGTAAGGTCCTCAGAAGAGAATCTGGGGGTCAAGCAATTAACCTGAACACATATCAAACAAACAGGGCTGTTATGGAAAAAAAAGCAAACCATATCATGAAAAGAAAAACAGAATCTCTCTACATAAGACTCAGAAAGCAATTTGTTTCTTCTGGTTGACTCTAGAAAGATATTAGCTAAAATTCTGTATGTGGCTGTTGGCAATGACTTACAGAAGCCATAATCAATGAGAGAAAATCCAATCCAAAGAGGATGGAAAGGATCAAAAGCTCAGGATTCACAAATTGTGGGTAAACACTGAAAAGACTGGGATTGTTTGGTCTAGGGAGGAGAAAACCAATGTACAAGACACAATAGCAATTTTTAAAATATGGAAGGTTGCTAGAAAGAGAATGCTAAAATAACTGGTTTAGTGTTACAACCCAGAATAGAAAAGAAAATCAAAGACCTAAACTGCATTTACATTTAATTATTACTATATTACTAGTAATTTTTCAGACTATCACTAAGAATCTTCAGAGGAAAAAGCTCTGTTTCAAGAATGACCCACAGCTTCCCTACTTTTTATTCTACATCTTTTGGGGCAGAAGATGAGGCCATATTATCCTGTTTGGTTTGGTTTAAGTTGTCTTGAGGACAAGGCAGAAATGTAAAACATGCAAATTAAATAATAAAATTGGCCATCTCCCTATTTTGAGGCATTATTTCATGCTACAACACCTTGTGTTGGTTCATCCAAGGTGAGCAAAAGAAGTAAAAAAAACTTTAAAAAAAAGGAGAAAAGGAAAAGAAAGTTCTCATACCCTACCTGACACAAAATCACAGTTCAGTGTCTAAAGAAAGTCTGAATTCAGTAACACTCTTTAAAAGAAAGGTTAAGTTGGTATGCCTGATTGCCAACAGATCTTACAGCAGGAGAGTAAAAGCAAGCTGACATAATCTTTTCTGAACTATTTTGAGGCTTTTATTATAAGTTGAGTATAAAAACGGCCTCTAGACAAAAACTTTGCATGTAGACCTAGAGCTATTTATACTTTTTCTTAAAATAAACCAAGGGCATTACTCTGTGTCTCTAATGGTGAATTTTCTGCTTGAATGAGTTTTCATGACAACGTGGAACGCTGCAGAACACAACAGTCATGTCAAGGGTGCAGCAAAAACAGTCATATGGGGGAAGAAAAAGCTCAGTGAAAGTTGCCTGTGGTTGATTCCCTAGAGAGGCTGCTGTGAAAGCAGATCTAACACCAACTGCTGTTCAGGGGCCACCTCAGGACAGAGGGAGAACAGGTAACAACCTGCTTTAAGTCCCAATTTCCTTTTTTTATTCCTCTTCCTGAAGGAATTAGCAGGTTGAATCCTGGCAAACAGAAGGTCACACATCATTTCATTGATTCCACTGAGCCTCTTTCTCTGAATTTCAGGGGACTGTGGATTTTGCAGATAGACACATTAAATGGGATTAACATTGGGAATGCTATGCAACAATGAGGCATCCTCACTGTTTCTAGAAATGACTGGTGAATACCAACACTTGCTATTTTTAGTTTCATGCAGTGAAGTAGTATGTCAAGAAAAGAATATTCATCAGCAAGACACACTTCTGAAACTCCTGGATCTACAGGAAAAGAGTAATGATGAACAACTTCGACAAGAGCAAAGTCTTCTATCAAGTTTAATCCTTTTCTCACTAGTTACTCATGAAAATAGATTCAAAATCAGACATTAAAAAATTAAAGTCCCATATGATAAACATACACAAAATTACTGTTAAATAAATCTCCTGAATATATTTCCAAAGCTGTGAAACATGTCTATGAACACTGGCTTAGAAACACTTGTCTTTCCTATTACTCTCACAAAATAGCAAGCTATGCATTAGAAAAAGACAGCCTTGCTTTCTGTGAAGTAACTTAAAATAAGTTTCAGCACCGCAGTTTTTTATGCTCTGCAAGTCGCTTTTGAACTTTTAAAGTCCCTTTAATGTTTGGCTTGACACTAAAGAATCAGTTTAAGTGTATTCTCCTAATAGAGAAATAGAATCCTATTGGTTATCTCACAGAGGTCTCATGAACGTGCCAAACAGGACTCACTTGGGATTTTTCCTCACTGGATGGGTGCAGACAGCCCTATGTGCAGTCTACCCAGGCTGAGATGTGCCAGAACATGAGCTGGCTCCAGCATGAAAACAACACAGCTGGAATGAATATATCTACCTTTCAACAGGGCTTAAAGCTGAAAGAAATTTCCTGGTGGTTTGTGGTTTTTTCTTTGTTTGTTTGTGGGGTTTTTTTGTGTTGTGGTTTTTTTTTGTGTGTGTGTGGGTTTTTTGTTTGTTTGTTTTGTGGTTTTTTGGTTTGGTTTTTTTTTTTTTATTTCTAATCATGATTTCTTTGGTAAAAAACTAAGCAGACAAGCACATTGCAGTAGTTTCATTTCATTGAGTGGTGAAAGGATGAAAAAGTTAAATCTTTAGAAAATTCAAACTGGCAAATACCATAATATTTTGCATTCCAAAGGCAAACCTGGTTCTGCACCAGTTTGTATAGTCACCAAAAGTTCTCTTAACTGTGATTCTGTGGCATCACTGCTAGTCCAGTGAGGCACATAAATCATCAGAAGTCATAAGGTTGATTCTTGTAAGCTGTTTAAGAATAAAGATGTAGGGTGGGCTAAATTTGGCTACATTCTGTCTTCTGCTGTTTTTTTCTCAGGCTGGAATTTCAATGGAACCAGCAATCAACTCGGTTTCAATCAGGTCAGGTGTCTAAATCCATCAACCTTCTCTTGAAAGTACAAAATGACAAAAGGAGAAAAATCAATTCCTATTTTTGGAATGATTAAGAAAATTCAGTAAAAAATATTGTAATAAAGAGGATAAGCATACTTATTTAAACAAAAATAAACCAACTTTTTAACAGTGAGAAAGCAGACAGTAATGAAATACACAAAAAAAAAAAACCAAAAAAAACACCAAAACCAAAACTATCTAGAAAACAATCTAGAAAGTGTTGCAATATACTTTCCTCATTGTATTGAATGCCACATGCAGGTGATTGAGAAGTAACCTTAATTTGTCCCTAACATCTTACTACTGGTAGCATATTTTACTTAATTTTAAATACTGCTCTTAATTCAAAGAACTAACACTGTCAAAAAATAAACTGAACATGAAAGCACATGGGAAAAAAATATCAGATCAGGTAGAATTAATACTGTAAAGGCAGGATCATCACACTGTCTTACTTAATATCATGTTATTTTTCAATAAGGAAAGTGGATAGTGTTAATCTGAGGAGAATTAAAGACAGCAAGGCCAGAGGATCTTTAAAGAAATGAAATGAGGAAAAAGGTAGTACAGGGGGGAAAAAAGGAAAAGACAGTTGTGAGATGAAATAAAGGAAAATAATTTGTGACAAGATTTGGACAAATATGGCTTTGCTGGACTACTCTGAGACTTCAGTTCTATATAAAGGAGCATTCAGGTACTTTCTTGTGTCCTGCAGACCTGAGTGTTGCAGTGAGACTACAGTGATGGTGAAAAGACCAGCAAAAACTCAGAAATAGCTCAGTAATATCTTCTCTTCAAGAAAAGAATGACTGATCTGTACGATTGGGTGATGGGCTTTTCCCTTATTAGTTAATAAACCACTCAGCCTACAAATGACAGAGAGTTTTCCACAGCCTGTAAAACCAAGCAAATAGGTGAAAAATCTAGCTTGACAATGACCTGCTGGAATAAAGGTGAGTATAATTGGAAGTGTAATCCCATAGGAAAGACTTTATTTTCCAGTGTGCTGTACTCTGCTTAGACTGTTTTTCCAGCACTCTGACTCGACTGTCTGCAAATATTCAATTATACCCTGCAGCCCTTTCCAGAGAACTAAACAAGGCCAGCCCTCACTGGCAGAACCCTGAAATCATACAAAATGCTTTTGGCATTTGCTGCTTGCAACCGACTGTCTGAGTACAAATAAAAATTCATCCCAGCATGAACAGCAAGAACATGTGAATGGTTGTCTTGTCCCAACCAGAGAATTCTAAAAATTTAAAGGGTTAATTGCAATAGAGGCTGTCTGTCTATAGAATGTGCACTCAGAGGATGCTTCCTAAGAGGTTAGGTTGTGGAGTTAGGAGTGGACTGTAATAAATCAGACACATTCTACCGGCAAATTGCTTTGATTGTAAGCATGAAATGTGTAGCTAGATTTGACCTTCCCTCTCCACAAACAACACATACTGAATATCCTATGTTAAGCATACTGTTTCTCACAGACAGTCAATTACCTCACCATGAATTATTAACAATTTGATCTCTACTTTAAAAACATTCCCCAAGAAATCATCGTTTTCTCTAACATATTGTCATTTATAATTTGTCATAGAACAAAGCTGCTGAGTAGTTCTTAGTTCATAACCTGTCCACGAGTTTTGCAGCAATTTTCCCCTGGCTTAAGTTCAGTCTGTTTGCTACAGGAAGATCATAAAATCTCTCTGCTGTGCTGTTTCCAGATTGGCAGTGTTATAAATACAAATATGACCACGTAAATATGACACTTCCTCCCTGTTAACAGACCACATAATGGCAACCCTGATATAAAACACACCAGATCTGGTTCACCTGAAGACATTTGATCACTGCTCTGCTAGTGCACATTTGGTGGCAGCTTTAGGAAAAAACCCTGTAGTTTTTCTAATCTTATAAACATAGTCCAAATTAACCTCACTTGGGCTTCCCACCGCCCTTTTTTTTCTTTTGCATATTCATCCAGCTGTCCTAAATAATCATTAAAAGCAAAACATGTCAGTGCTCCCACTGTGATGTGTCTCCTCATCCAGGATCTGTACTTAGAGGTTTCACATGAGACAGACCATGATATTCCACTCACATGACTTCCATCTGGAGCCATCTCACTGGAGAAATAAAGATGAGTGTACTTCACATTTTAACCATCAAAGTACAGCATTGCAGTAGGTGAAATTACCTCTATAATTCCCAACAGCAGGGTTGTTGTTTTTTTTATATGACACTGCACAAAGGCATGTAAAAGACTGACCTTCTGAACTTCACTGTTCAGAAATAGTGGTGATATCCAGTGCCATCCCACCCATGAAGAAGGGACTAAATAAGAGTATTCTACAAATAATAACCAAGACTATTCTGCAAATCATGTTTTGTATGTTTGTTTCTTTTTTTTTTTTAATACAGAAAAATCATCTTCTTTCTTTTTTAAAGTTTTTAACCTACACTAAGTCACACTTTGAAGTTCTCACTTAAGCACCTGAAAAGAAAACCTTCTTAAAAAAAAAAATCACAGTGGTATCCTGAGACTGCAGGGCATGGGAGGTACAATATTTTCAATATGGCAAGAGTTCATGAAGTTTGAGAACTGCCAATCCAGACTTCACGCAACAGAATAACTTATTTTCTCTTTTCAGGTTACATAATTCAGAACAGAGTTTGAAGAAGGTATTGTTACCATCAGAAATCCTAATTCAGAACTTTCAGAAGTTTGGGGTTTTTTTACAAGGGTTTACGTAAAATACAGGAAGCAGTGCTTAGAAGAACACATCACTGGAAGCTAGTGGACATATTCCTACAATTGATAAAGGACTGCTGAAATGTGATGCTTTAATTATGGTTAAATTTGGTAGACTTAAAAATTTGTATTTCTGACATCAGTAAGGACAGCTTTATATTTTTCACTAAGGCCCTTAAACATACATTCTCCTTTGGTGCATTTAATTTGTACTCAAACATTGTCAAATCTCAGCAATCTTTGCCATGTATCAGGTTGAACAGACCAGTGTTCACCTTAAATGTGGGGAACAGTTAAAGGTAAATGTCTTGGGTAGATTGAAGCAGCAGCAGGAATGGTCTAACACTCGGGAAAATCAACGTGACTGATATCTTCAAAAGATTCCAGTTTCCATTCGTTGAAAATCTGGTACATTGCAATTTATAATAGACATTTTATCAAAGAATTTTTAGGAAAATATCTATGAATGTAAGAACCTAAAAGAAAAAAATATGCACAGGTATACTCCAGATAAAACTGCCTTCCTATCATCATGTCCACACAGCTTATTACACATTTTGAACTCAGGCACAGAGGAATGATGGGTGCATGGCCTTGGTTTTACTTAAAAGACAAGTAGATTACATGTTAGACAAACACAGAAGACTGAGACCTAAAAAAACCCCCCATGTCATAGTAAAACAAAGAGAAAATTCAAGAATCCACAAACTCAAGGAGGCAGTTTCCACTATATATTTCTATAATTCAGTTGCAGTTCTTCAGCAAGAGATTTTCTATTTCATTTTTAAAATAAACAAAAAAAATAATTGTAGCAGTGCACAAAAATAGCCTTACCAAAAAATTTAGTATCATCATAACACTAGTATTGATTTTCCAGAATTAAAATACATCCTGTGATCCAAGAAATCCTGGACCTGTATCAGAACTACACTGCAAGAAGAGTTTTAATGGTTTAGATGATACGCAGTCATGATAATTAACTGTTGAACGAGACTGCAAAGATTTCTTCTGCTCATTACTCAAGAGGAGAGAGGTCAGTATTTGCCTGGGGTTATCCTGCTGTTTGGTCTTGAATACTGTGATATTCTCCTATTGCTTCTAACAAAAAAAGAACAAGAAAGATTTGCTTCGTGAATTGAAACAGACCCAGCTACAACCTTGTGAAATGACATTTTGCTCTGCACATTACGAGAATTTTGATTTTGCTTTGCAAAAATGACAGAAGTTGTGAAAACATGACCATTGGTCTCGAAAAAATTAGCATTGGTTTATCTTCAGAGCTAAAACCGAGCAATGTCTCTGTGCCCCAAGCATCAAATCCTATAACCTTTCTTTTTCCATGAGAAGCTTCAGGGAGTAATTGCCTTCAGACTCCTTACTACAATTTATCACACAATTAATCAAGGGAAATGGAGGAGTTGCTGTTGACTTCTTCTATCAGTATTGCCCTTCTGTGTTTAGGCTGGACCAATAAGACAAGAAAGCTGATGGGATCACACTGGGCATGATCTAATGGCTGTCAAATGAAAGAAGACAGCTGCATCTGTATGCCCACAAAACCTAAACTCTAAGACTAAAATAAAAGATAGCAAAGGCACAGAGTTGGGACAGCTTAAAGAAGGGGAAAAAAAAGAAATCAAAGTGGCAGCGAATGACTTCAACTGCGTGTGTATAAACTGGTCACAAGATACTTCAGAACAAAGAAATAGGAAAACCTCAAAAACAAAACCAAAAAACTGTTCATCATTTTAAGTAATTTGCATCCCCATGTGTTCGTTTCTAGCAGAACCACATAAAAACTATTCAGAAGTTCGTGTTGGAAGATGTTCAGAAATTACTTCAAAAAGTAGGAGTATTTACATTGTGGAATAATAACTGCATGTACTTCAAAGCTGGCACCCATATATATGTATACATAGTTTCCTTTATGCTGGATGCAGCACACTGCAGGCCAACAGAAAGATAGTCCTAAACCCCACACAACAACCAGGAACACCTCACTGAATGTATCTCTGGTTTTGCAGAGATACCTGAAAAACCTTCTATTTATATCAGAATATTACCTTGAAAGAGTTTCCCTTCCTTTGGTAAAAATTTAAGTAGTCCACGTGGGTCTTAGTGTTTGTAAGCCAACTGTGAGGTGGCAAGATAAGATGTATAAAATATTCATTCTATTAAAGTTACTTCTCCTAGCTCTCCAGTCTTAATGCTAAACCTAATATCTGAGTCATGCATAGTGCAAACAGTAAACTGCATCAATAAATACAAAGATATTTGGGCTGTTTCCATTAATGCCAGCACATGGACATTAATTGCTTTTCTTAGAAGAGCTTAGCAAATGCATCATATTTAAAGGCATTAAAGAGGTTGAGGACAAATAAAGAGTATTACATATGACAAACAA
The DNA here is from genome assembly GCA_013399735.1 of Tyrannus savana. Classification (NCBI taxonomy): domain Eukaryota; kingdom Metazoa; phylum Chordata; class Aves; order Passeriformes; family Tyrannidae; genus Tyrannus; species Tyrannus savana. The sequence goes on from VXAW01007868.1 coordinate 67,871, forward strand.
AAAGAAGGCATTTCAGCTGGTGACAAGAAATAATGGAGCATTTCTTCAATTTGCACAACTTGCAGAACCAATTCCTGACACTCTGACTCTTCCCTCAGTTAAATGTAAAGGGGTTTGTACTCTATATAATGCTCCACAGACAAGAAATAAAAATTCAAAGTGCATTTCAGAGAAGCTTTACAGGCTCCTAAAACACTATCCTACATCAGCCAATCTCATGAATGGTAATTTGTCTTCACATTCTCTGCTGGCCTTTCTTCGTGCAGTCTAACAACAACAGCCTGCCAGGTTCACCATAAACAGATAAACAAACATTGAATCCAAAGTACTTTCCTCTTATGGAGTGAGGCAGAACTCAGGGAGCAGACACCTGACCTATTTTTTGTGAAGATGTGTTGCCAAACCCTTTAAAAATATACTCTCCTGCGTCCCCATTCCTTTGAAAGAAATTGCATTTCAAGTATACATTCAAAACAAAACAAAACAAAACAAACAACAGGGTTTTTTGTCAATGAACCGAACGAAATGCACCATCAGTGCATTTCCAGAGCTTTACATTATGCCATGCCATTTACACTGGCTGCATTCACAACACTCTGTGCTGCACATTTAATTAGCAGGGAATCTAAGAAAGATCACACAGAACCCATTAACTTCAAATTGCTTGCAGGGGTAATTTGAAAGTGTGGCAGCTCTCTTTTCAATATTTTAAAATAACATATTTTAATCCATTTCTGCAAAGGAACAATGAAAGAACCAATGAACGAGAAAACCTTTTGGTAACATTTTAAAAATTGCAAGAAATTTCCTGGTCAGAAAATTAAAATGCTTCAGACCCTCTAAGGCTTCCCTAGGTTACAGCAATTATATTTGTTCACAGCAGCTAAGAAGTAAAAAATTACTTTTCATTGCTATTTTACATTAGGTCCTGGTGATCTGCAAACTACCATCAGGTTATATCTTTATGTTGAATTTTATATTGGCATGTCACAGATGTGCTTTAACATATCAATGACAATTCCAACTCTCAAAATTGAAAGGAAAGCACCCACAATTATTATTATAAATATTAATATAAATATAATTATAAATATAGCTTAGATACCCACCAGCCCTAGTATTGAACAAGTAAATGATTAAACTTCTACACTGAGTTAACTAAGGCCATGATACTCATCATCAAGATCCAGAGGCTTTTTTTGCTGATGTCCTTAAATAATAGCAGGACTTCCATGCTTGTTTACTGCAAAATTTATCTACATTTGAACTCTCTGACATCTGCCACACCCTACCTCAAAATTACTGTGAAGCTGATACTTTGAGGCGTGTGATATTAAAAATTATGTCTCTTACTGGGGTGAGAAGAAAATACAAGTTTTCAACAAGGAATGACCGTACAAGTGGTTTTTTCTGCATTTTTTTTCTATGTAAATACATACAGCTTGTGTGGACTAAGGAGGGTGAAGGCACCTGTTTTATGTCCTTCCTTACTCCATTTCTCTGTCCATTCCTCACACAGCAGAGAGGAGAATTTACCTCGAGAAGGAACTAGGTACCTAGAGAGGGTAACAGGCTCTATCCTGCTACTTCTAACACTGAGTCACAGTTTCATGCTGAACTGGTTGCTGGCACTTTTACCGCTTCTAGAAAGCCATTCTTTTGAAATGTGCTTTGGTCAGACACTTTCCCTTCCATGGCAAGTCTGTCTGATCCATCCAAGAGGACAGGAAACGTGGCAGGGTTCATAAAACAAGGCGCCAGATAGATTTCCTCCTTTCATCTCTTCTTCCATTTAGAGGTGTGAGCAATAAGTAAGATTTCAGTCTTACTGTTTAATTTGCAGTAATAGATTAAGGGATTGGCTAATAGATATCATGAAGTGGCACACTCACCTCCTTGTTTCTATAGCTGTTTCCGAGTGCCAGGCTTGGACCAAGGCAGAATTTATTAAATCACCCCTGGCGTTCCTCCCAGGGAAATTTTTTTGTGTGTGCTACTACACAGATGAAAAAAACCTCCACATTGATTTACAATGTCCCAGGTCACTTTAAAACATTCACACCTCAAATATGTACACCCCCAGAAAGGTTAGTAGAAACCAAAGCTTTAAGTGTGGACAATGATTGCCAGAAAAAAACTGAGTGTTGATATAATAAGCATGAACTCAATTGCCTTCAGTTACATAACCACACTTCAGTTGATGGACTTAAGGAATCCAATTCTCTTTTTTTTATTGCTTACTACAAATGTATGTATCCACTCAATCAGCATCAAATTCTTTCCAACAAAGGACTGAGATTTATTAAGCCCGAAACTCACATCTACCATGACCTCAGATAGGTATTTCCTCAGAAAACCAACATTCTGTACTGAGAACCTTGAAAGCATTAACTTCAGCAATATTTAACAGACACTGATTTACCAGACCAACATTTCCTTATAACTGAAAACTAGCTCACAGAATGCTGCTAATGACTCACAAAACCTTACTTATTTCACTTTATAAATTTTATCCACGCCTGTGCAACAAAATTTTGGAAATTCTCAACAGTATTTCGTGAAATTGTGTAAACAATTCCTCCCCTGCAAAATATTTTACTTGAAATGCTCTAGTGAGATGACATCATAAGATTGTCACCTGATTTTCATCTTTATAGTCCAAGGAGGAATATTGGCCACTGCATGCCATTAGCTATGCTCCAATATATGCAGACAACACATATATAACTTATTTATCAGAAAACCAATTAACATTCTCAAGTTTTCCTTCAGCACCACTTTTTGCTACTGGAATAAAATATACTGCTACTAAGTCTGAGAAATGAGGAGTGCTGAATGATTTGTGAAACATATGTGCATCTCCCACTGTGTATCCAAGCAGCTTGTGTTTTCAAATATACTGAGACTAATTGAACTGCTTTTAGAGACTTAGCAACTTTATTCTCCCATTTAATGGATGATGTGAATAAACAACAGGTTAGAGTGAAGAATGGGAGGGGGATTCTGAATGGTCCAGTGGTGGGAGCATCTTATTTCATTCTCACCCATTTCTGGTGCAGCTGAAGGGTGCATCACATTTACATTTGTGTAGTGTCTTTGGATCACTACATGAAAGGAGCTTTAAAATTGAACATTATCAATACCATTTTCTACTTTCCATGAAAACAAAAGTCAGAATAATTACACGTAATAAACATAAAGCAACAAAAATGTTCATAAAGGGAGACTTCAGCATTGCATAATTGATAAACGTTTCTTTTCCTTAAAAAACTTGATGAAAAGACAGAACAGGACACACCACTCGAGGTGTGGCCTCACCACTGCCGAGTACAGGGGCAGAATCACTTCCCTGCTCCTGCTGGCCACACCATCCTCAATAAAGGCCAGGATTCTACTGGCCTTCCTGGCCACCTGGCTGTCCTGTATGTGATCACACCCAATCATCTGTTCCATTTAGCTACCAAATAGATATAAAGAATTTCAAGGGTTTAAAGCTTAAAGGTGAGAGGCAATCAAGTTAATGGCAGCTTTCTGGAACTAATTCAGGGAAAAGGTTCTTCTGTCACCTAGACTACCCAGAAGTTACTCTTGTCTGCTTTGCACTACAGATGACAGCATAATGGCATTCACAGGTCTGTTGTTTAGAACTACAGTATAGTTCCAAACAACATTTTTAGTAAAATCAATTCACACTTTTGCCTGAATGAGCCATGGGAACCATATGTATTTTTGTTACAGCCAGCCTCCACTTTCAGTGAGTCATTCACAAGACAAAAAAAAAAAAAAAAGCCACTCTCACTATAACAGCTGACTACTTTTGGGATGTGCTGGGATGACCCCAGCCACCCCACTGTTGATGAGTAATTGAAATTCTGCCTGCACCACTCACTCAGTAAGACCTTTCAGATGGAAAGGAAAAGTTGGTGAGAAAAGGAGACAGTGCTACTACACTGCTGAAGACTCTCAGTGTGTAAGCATCCTAACAGCAAGGTCTGAATGGCAGATTTTAGCTGTCCAGATGTAGAGGAATTTGATGCATCAGGAATGTGTATTATTGCTTGCCCAGAGAAATCCTAGGGGAAGATTATGCACCATAGCTGTCCCCTCCCTTTCCAAATACAGCAAGAGGGAAGGAGAAAATAGAAACAACTTTGTGGGGAGAATCTTCTTCCACCATTGTGGGCCTTGCTGGATCAAGCCAGTGTAAGTCCCTATGTCCCTGAAATGACCAAGATGAAACAGCCCTTTGCATGTAAATTATGAACTATGCCATGCTTTTCCTGTGGTAAAAATGACACAAATGGGAGCTGACTGGCTAGTAGTTGCTATAGAACAGGAAAATATACTGGATTCAACCTTTGGCATTTGTGATTTTATAATAAACTTCCGCTAAATGTCAGACTCTTATGGGGAAAGAAGCACCATAATGAGAAACTTTGGCAATATCATCAATACAAATCTGTGGAGGCTGCTCCCAAAGTCACAATAAATCTGTGTGAATACAGCTCCATGGAGGGCACATTACCTCCTCATCGTGACAAAAAACGGAGCACCAGAACGGGGCTGTGCAGTCTGTGTGCAATGTCTCAGTGGAGCATGCCTGAATGAGTCATACTGCCACTGCTTCAGAAAAAAAGTGCTTTTTGTTAAGTATTTTATATGGTTTAGATACATGTGTATTTTATACACCTTCAAAAGGGGTGTACCTCAATAAATTTTGGTCCAGTAACCGAGATGAATTGTTACCTGCAGCTGGAATGCATTAACTCTGTGTTCCTGTGTGTTTCCTCCAGTTTAACTTCCCTTGAGACAATCCAGTTCCTGCACACTGAAACCACTCCACAACCTTAACCAAAGCACTGGAAGCAGGAAAAATCACGCTGTTCAGTTCAAAAGCACACTTTTGATCTGAACTGAAATCCTAACAGAGAGAACTTTAGAGAGGAATGTTCATTTTATAAGTTGACAGCAACTGTGCATAAATGGAAACACATAAATGAAGGTTGTATAGGTGAAGCCAAGGAGGGGGCTTTGGCAAGGGGATATTTTTGGAAAGGAGGGTTAGAGAAGAGCAGTTAGATCACAGCCTTGGGGACACAACCTGATAATTTTTCAACTTGTCCTGGCTCACAAATTATGATGTCGCAAACTCATCCCTTGCAAGTGGCAACTCCTCTGTCTGTTGGGCCTCAGATGCATTGCATGACATTAATAAGACATTGCCAACACTGAAATCATTGACACTCCACTTACTGAAAGGTTTCTGGAAAGGACAAAAAGCTGCTCACTAATATACACTGGCAAAGACAAAATAAACATAGCATACATCTTTTCTCATGGAAACTCTTCACAAGTTACTTGCTATTTTCCAACCACAAAAGATTAACGCACAAGCCCCAATGGAAAAAGCGAACTCTAGGCAAGAAGGATGACGTTGGAACAAATTAAATCCTGTTGAATACAAAACCAGAAGAACTGCCATATCAGAACAAGAAAATAATCCATCCAGACTGTTTTTCTGCTTCCAAAAAAGGCTAATTGCAGCTTTTGAGGGTAGCTTAGGTTCCCCATAAACTGAACAGCTCTGTGCAAGTCTGAGGAATAAATTTTAGCCTGACTGCAGCCTGACCCTAAAGTCTAAATGTAGCAAGCATGTGATCACATAAGGACAGCGCTGTTTTCTATTTCATTTAACACTAGTACCAATACCAGTTTTATTCTGCAAGGTAATCATGTCCCACAAACCTAAAGAGATAGTGTAAGTCAATATTTGCAACAGGTACCTCTGAAGAAGCAGAGACCCTGCAGAAAGACACTGCTTAGCCATTGAGGATTTTTTTTTTCCTCTTCATCAGCCCCAAATCTGCTTGCCTGCAGAACTGTGAAACTCTTAACACTTCTTTTTTTAGTTCCCTAATTTCCATTTAGGGCCATATTCATGGAGTCCTGGGGAACAGCTCTCACTCCTTGGAGTAACAGCAATATTGTCCGTACAATCCCTCACGTAACTGATATCAAACGTGGAACGTAATTACGCACCCACAGAACACATGAAGTATTTCACAACGGTGCAAGTTATCATTACAATTTAATATAACTCTTAAATCCTTGAAAATAACAATTATGTTTCACAACTACTTTTTTAGATATTTTCTATCACGGACAGTGGTTTTGAATTCCTTTTTTATTCATGAAAGAAAAAGTTTTGCTTACAGTTTTGTAAGAAGCATTAAGAATCAAGGATTAACTGTGTCTATTCACATCCTTATATTTTTCTAACTTTGAACCCCTATGACTTCAGATGTTGCACTGTTACTCCTTGAATCTCTTCTCCCCTTCATTTTTTAGCCTCCTCATTCCCTTGCCTCAGCGCAAAATCAGAGCAACTGATATAGAAGGCTTAGGGAACTCCCTGAATTAATATTATTCATAGAGACTGGATTATAGTTTGTAGCTTTCCTACAGCATGCCAATCCCTAGCCTTCAACAGCATTTTGAAACAGGAAAAGCAATCTCCTCAGTGCCCACTGAAGTGTAGTAGGAAACACAAGCTCTATTGTCACCCCAAATACATTGTATTTTGCCTGAATTAGAGTTCATAATGGTTGTGTGTACTAATTCTCTCTGAGTGTATTCTCTTGAGGGCCCACAGGGACTAGTCCAATATTGCCCACTTTTAATTGTGTCTAAAAATACATATTTGCTTACTTGGACAGCTTCTACACTTATTTCCCTAAACGTATAAAATGGCTGTGGTGCTGCAGTACAACACTGTGTGACCCTGCTCTGTCTTGGGGTGCATCCATCAAATTATGAAGGCACTGCAATGAGACAGAAACCAAGTTAAGTCACCCCAGGCATGGAAGTTTCAGGGAAAAGCAGTCTTGACAGAAGATGTATTTTAATAGGCAGTATTTAACAAACAAGACTGAATCTTATTTCGTGTTTTCAGAATTTAAAATACGTTTCTCTTAGGGATTTTTGGCTGTATATGTTCATTATGTTTCCTTAGCACCTGATCCAAACAGAAATGCACAGTTCCTTCTGCCAACACATATCTCAAATCCAAGAGAGATGAAGGAACTTTTATACCTCTTGACCATAATAGCTTTGACTTTTATACCTTTCAACCTGATGTGTTTATCGTATGAGGAGTAGAAAATGTAGGACAGAAAAAACTAAACAAAAAAACCAAAACAACAACAAAAAAACCTACAGTGCAGAAAGCTTCACGTGAACCAAAATGAATTTCTTTATAGCATTATTAAGTGTATCTAACCCAAATATTCTTATTCTGCATTTCCAGAGCAAATAATTTATAACTTTCCAAGTAAGTTGGTGGGACATCCTGTGGAGGAGACAAAAACCTCAGCATAAAACAAAAGGGCAATTAGTGCTTATGCCAGACACACAGATCAGAACAGGCAGGTTTTAGCAGTAGTTCCTAGTTTATAACCCCTGGGTTAATTGCCAAGCATACAAATAACCTATTTACTCATTAGCTCTGCTGCAATGCTAAGAATGAAATGATATTTTGGTAAAATTAGAATATATTGTGCTTTGAGATCTTACATATATGTGGAGTCCATTCAGCCACCATACCCAGAGTACACCTCTACACTCTAGCCAGTCACTGGTGCAAGAGTAAATCTTCCTGTTTCTTTTCTCTTAAGATTATTTTGACTCTTGTAGCAAATTCCTGGTATCCTAAAATTCACACATGTACCTCTATTAGCAGAAATGGCCCAATCTAAAGCAGTCATACTGATTTATACCAGAGCAGGGTTTTGCTGTTGACAACACTGTTTTGTTTTGTTCTTTTTTAATGTTTTACTTATAATATGGCAGTTAACTTTGCCTGTAGGCTTCATTAACTAATATTATTTTAAGCACGAGGAGACAAAGGAGGCAAGAAAGACAGAATATGCCTTGTTGTATATACAACATATATACTCTCAAGTAGTAAGCTAGATCAGATCAGTGATCATTATCAAGTATCCAAGATTGCTGTAAAACTCCAGCTGAGTAAGAGAAACAATGAATGGATTTCAATAGGACAGGACAGTACAGCAAAGACTTGCATCTCTCTGTTATAATGACACTGGATTATTAAATTATTAAATGCTAACAAAGACTTGAATTCTTACAGTTTTGTCAACTTGTCTGAAAATGGATGTAAGTCGAATCTTAAATCAAAAGGACAAATGCTGACACAGCTGAAGTTTAACAGAATCATGCTCCAGATGAAAAATGCACTATTCTCAGGAAAGGAAAAGTTTCCTTAGCATCTAAAATCCATCTCTGCACATGTTTCTATTGCATTACAGGCTAGTTATGTGCTATTGTGTTATGTGCTTCTTGGGCCTATTTTAACGCCTATTTTTTATGGCAGACTTCCCTTTATTTAGCAAAGAAATTACAGTGATATCTAACGTCCTTCTACTGCAGTATACAAGCACAACATACCCACACATGTCCAAAATAAAGCATTATTTCCATCTTTCTTTCCTCCACTTACTGCAAAAATCATTTTCTTCTCACAGAACAACTGCCCACTGTGCTGAGGATAAGATGAAGTGGAACACCCCTTTATGAAAATTTTTCATGCAGAGCTCCCACATCCCACACAAGTGTTTACTCATTTACTGAGCTCTAATCATTGTTTGAAAAATTACCACTCCAACCATTCAGAGACAAGTCTGGAATGCTGTGCTGGAAAGGGCTTTCATAGCCTCTTTTACAAGGGGAATACATTTGAGTAATATCTTTGGGGAATACTGAAGAAACAAGGGAAATTCTAACTAGATCATATTATAAATTTCTGAAATTAGAAATGTTTAGTCTTTTCCCAAAGGGCCTTGATAGATCCAGTAACAGCTATAACTAGCACTTCACATGCACACAGCTGGGGAGAGGAAGAAATTTGTTTCCACAGCTTCACAAAAGATGCAATTCAGAATACCAAATAATTTCTGTTCATAGCTTTTCACAGCAATCCCTCCATTAAATCTTTCTTTGCTGGTGATGTTTTCTAGATCTCCAGTCATTCTCAAGGTCTTGAAAAAGTGGTTCTGAGTTGAAACTGGGTGACCACAACTGTGTCAGAATTTCTTGTATTAGAAACAAAAAGCACTAAAACAGAAGAAAAAAGACCCACCAAGACAAAAAACCGACCAGCTAAACTTCACTCTCAATACTTTGTGCTTCATAAGCACACTACTGTGACAGCTCTGCATCTAAAACAGTCATTGAAAAGCAAATACACAAAAGCTAAAATATCCTGCAATACATGGTGATGGAACTAGCAGAGTTAACAAGCCCATACAAAGCTGCCTAAAGTAAAGTCAGAAATAATTACTGGCTACAAAGAGTCTCGTTGACAGCGTTTAATGCTGGTCCCTGGAATTACGAGAAGCTTGCCTCCAGGGCAGAACGCGTGTAGTGCTTGAAAGTCAGGAGTGTGCTCCCAGTTGGCAGTTTTAATAGCACATTTTCATGCTGTACTTGTTTTTATATTGTTAGTAAGCAACTTGAGGAAATCACATTGCAGTCAATGTGCTTATGCAGGAGTTTGTTCTTGTCCACATCAATTGGCAGAGTAGCAGGATGCAGGAGCTGCCCATGTGGTCCAGCTTAATGCTGATGGGAAAGAGGGCTTTACTGGTTCTAACTCTACCTTTGGAAGGAATTCAGACACAAAACCCAAAGCACTCTTGACCTGAATGCAGCAACAACTTGGATGCAGCCAAGATTTGGCAACGGTACCCAAGAAACAGCAACGTCAGAACATGGAACATAAAAGGAGACAGTAAGTTTGGATTAATCGGTTTGAAAGAAGGGGTTCTGTCGTGCTAGAGTTTCTCCATGACTGCTGGATGGCATGATGCAGCCTAGGATATGGTAGAAGAATGGCACTACTGGTACTTATACTGGATCACGTAGCTAAAAAGGAAAGTGATGTGACCCATCAGAACAGCACACTCTCTTGTTAACTTTTTCCCCTTCTAGATTTAATATAAGTCTTGGATGATGTTGAGACAGCACTTGCAATTATCCCTTTTCTCACTCCACCTCTTTTTAACTTTTTGCCCATAGGAAAGATACAAATTTCCTCTGTGAACAGCTCTGTAGAAAACACTTTTCAAAATGAAATCCTGTCGCTAATTGTATGTAAATCTCAGATTAAAAGGTGCTTGCACCACACAATTATGCATCAAAGCAACCATTATTTTCAGATGCAAACAGTAAAGTCTGATAACACTTTTAAACAAATAACTGTTAGGCAATAAATCCACTGGGATTTTGCATGTAGATATACTCAGTTAGTTGACATCAAACATAACCAAATAGAAAGAGAGAGAAAAATATTGATTCAGGATCACCCTCAGATTCTGACACGTGTAAATGCAGTCCTCCCTGATCTTCATCTCCAGGTAGCAACTCAGTCCAAACAGCAAGTCCATAGTACAGTCTAGTTATTCCCCAGAGCTTTCAAACACTGGCAGCAGCTCAATCTTTCGTAAAAAGGAAGAGCATGGGTAGGAGACACAAAGAGGAATGGGATCCCAGTTCAGAAACTTTCAGGACACTTCAATCACAACCTGCCTGCTGCCTCCTAAATGTCATCCTCCTGGAGCACATTAAGGACATGGTGCTACTTCAAGGAAAGATTTTTTTCTTAATATGTCTTTCCTCTATGCAAATATGTTCAGGTCTCAGAGAGAGCAAAAACAGTTGCCTGACTTAAAAGTGCTGTTTAGCTGAACTGCATTTCACACATGTTTCTGTAGGCACTGCCTTCAGATCACACAGTACCAGGTTAAAAATTCTGCCTGCTTTAGAAATCTGACAATATTTTGTCACCTGAACGTGGACTATGTTTTCAGGGCACGAAACAAGCGAAAGGCAGTCATTTTATGTGCATTCCTGGATCTTTCCAGCAGAGATGCACTGTTCTGCACTTAGCAGGTATGCCAACAACACTGAAATCTTCATCTCCTCACGACTGACTAAGTGACACTGCCCTAGAGCCTTCACATGTTGTATTCCACTTGACTAACAAACGCTGTCTTGTTTTTGAAGAAGCTGCCTGCAGCTCTGCAATTGCTTCTGGTTGCATTACATTCTAGGGAAAATCTCCCTCAGGAATTTTTACTAAGTGTTGGAGCCACAGGGTTAAAAAACCCTACAAACCCTACTCTCAGAGTTTGAGGAGAGGAAAAAAAAGAAAAAGAAGAAAAAAAAAAACCACCACGAAAAAACAAACAAACAAAAAAAAACCACAACAAAACCAACAATAAGAATCATGAATCATACTTTAAAAGGATACATAGCTAGTACTGGTATCAAAAGTTCTTTAGTTTCCTCTTGTGCCTCTTTTTCTGCTGAAGATCAAATGTTCACGTGTGCAAGCTTTTTCATCCTGCATATGTTGCAGTCTGAAAAGAGGTTTATCCTTGACAACTTTTTATTAGACCACTAAAATTTCTCAGTGGTAAGATTCAGTTTTCTTTAGCCCCTTTAATCCCTTCTTGCTCTCATCTACATGCCCTTAGCCAAAAAGTTTCTCTTGCCATAAAGAAAGAAGCACAGACCCATAGAATCAGGGGAACCAAATTATCCCAGTTGGTTAGAGGTGATAACACCAAGGTTACTGGTTTGATCCCCACATGGATCATTCACTTCAGGTGTTGGATTTGATGGTCCTTGTGGGTCCCTTCCAGCTCAAAGTATGCTGTGATTCTAAATAGTATGTGTGGCCTTCACTGTACTGTCTCCAGCCCCAGGTGGAAAAAAATTGAAGTAGACAAAAAGATGGAAAAACTTGAAGAAACTCTGCTCTCCTGAACATCCCTTCCTCTGAAAGAACTTCCTTTCTCAAATATTTATTTTTCTACAAATATTTCTCTGATCTTCCTTTGAGTGCATCCTCCACTTAGTCATAGTAATAAATATTATTTATTGATAAGAAAGAAGCATTCTTTTTATACAAAACATTTCTATCCTTCTTATTTTCATCTGAATATCAAAGTGTGTGGGTTTTACTTTTGATTTATGTGTCAAGTAAGGTGTAAGCATTTTGTTAAATAAATGCTATTGAAAAGAAGCAGAGCAACTCAAAAATCAATCTTAAAGTGACTCAGCTGAGTGATGAGCTAGATACAATTTATTCCAGCAGAAAAATGCTGTAAGTTTGGGAGTAAAATTAGTTCAGCATTTGGAAGCTAGCGTATAAAAGTATGTGTGTTAAACATTGAAGTTTAATTTCCATTACTGTTGTTATTAACATAACATTTTTATTGCATTTTTTTTATAGAAAATGCTGTACCTTACATATTCTCAGAGCATTCTTATTCTTAATTTTTTTAAATCTAATTTAGCACAAACAAAAATGTCAGGACTAATTTTTTCCAGTAAACAATGTAATATTCTCTTGACGTTACCTTATTTGCTTTTAAACAGCCCCAGGCTGGTAAAAACTGAAGAAGTCTGTTCCATAAATACTCTAATGAAAGGTTAAAGTGCAAGTAATTTCTGTTTTTAGAAGATATACATACAACACCTCCTATGGATTTAATGTGCTGTTGGCATCTATAGATTCTTCTGTCTTGAATCATGTCATAAGGGAATCCATCTAAAATGAAAAGATATATTTTTATCATAACAACTTCCCTAATACTCTAATATTGGTCAGGCTTTGCAGGCCACAGACTTCTGTGTCATGCTGTTGACCCTAAATTGGTAAGTTGTCAGCATTAACACCTCCCTCAACAATTTACAGACTTTATTTATTGCCTCTCATACGGCCAGGGAAACAAAATTAAAAGAATTTTTAAAAGGAAATACAACTCCTATAAAAGGTCTTTCTGTGTTTTGGGACACTGATTCAATGTGGCTTGTCACAACAACCACCTGTGTGCTTGCAGCCTGCTGACCTCCAGGTCATTAAAATTGAAGAGGCCTATTCAGAAGGGTTCATCTCTTACCTCTGTGTGTTGTAACTGTGGACTCTTTCACAATATAGATGTTTATTAAGGAGAAATGCATACCTGAGAGAGATGATAATGAGCTGTACTACCACAGATCCACTTTTTATCCATTAATTATTCAGCACATCCACACAAGAAGACTAAACATCTAGACCTATTAGGTGCCCACTATGCATATGAAAAGTATAACAGTACCTTGCCAGCTGCATACCTTACTCTGGAAAAATTATCCTCATTATAAAATATTTATTTCTCTGTATAGACATAAAGTAATAGAAATTACAAAGCTTGCCAAACGAAATGAGTGGAGGGAATATCAAAATATCAAACACAATGCCACAGCACGAATAACAAAAAACCCACATGAAGGTTGCCGGTGTAACAGCACTGACACCAGCTAAAAAATATTTGTGCAGTAAGAACCAAAAATGCAACACTGAAGTTAAGGGCTTGGTTTCATAGTTTCCATGCAGACATTTTACACCTGTCATCTCGCTGCCTGGGTTGGCAAAGCCCTGCTGGGAAACGCAGCCTCGCTGGCAACAAAACCAGCTGGAAGGGAAATGAGAGCTAAGACATTGTCTGATGGCAGTCTTGGGTTACAATCATGAGAAATAAAAACTATTCAGGGAGACAACATCAGAGGTAAGCCAAGCAGGCTGATGCAAACAAGTGCATTCTACAGTTACACAGCAAATAAAGATTGGCTTTGCAAACACTGTGAGTGCATTTATGATTTACCAACTCCTTTGCATTAGTTAATTACTATCTCTATTTCCCAAAGTAAACAGCTTTTTTCCTAATGAATCACGATTCAAGCGGGCTAAAATTAAGCTGACAAAATATCTATTTTTAGACCTGCTGTTCTTGATTTGAATTACAAGTTGCATTGTACCTTCGAAGCAGGTTTTACTTCTGAAGGCAAGGTTCTCCCATGTACATCCAGTAAGTGTGATGGAAATCATAGACAATTAAAAAAAAATCTTCAGGTTGGGACCCACATAGGCCAGTTTTCCAATTCAAAAACCAAAGAGGACATCCTCACAGATTTCGAGGACTCTAAAGGCAAATGTGAACACCATTTAATCAAATTGATGTGGGGCATGGAAGCCACAAAGCATTTCTCCTTACCAATTACAGTCCCTCAGAACACACTCAGAACTTGAAAAATCACACCTGTGTATCCCTATGAATCTGTTGTCTGAAAAAAATAAATCTGCAGTTTACTTTGAGAGAATAATCTGTCAAGAAAGGTGCATGTTAGCTGCCAGCACCAGAGCTCCTGGGAGATTACCCTGAACTATTTAAAAAAGGATAATTTATTTAAAGCACGCCCTGCAAAATAATCAGTGCTTCTCATCAGGTGGAGTACAGAAACATCTCTAAATCTGTATTTCAGAGCTCCTGAAGTCTACTGGTATGAAAAACAAAGGGGATTATTTCTTCCTAAAATGAAAAAATGGGAACCACCACCATGGGTTTGCCTTTCAAATAAAAAAGGGATACTTATGAAATAAATTAACACAGCTCATCAGATTTTAAATCTCATTCTTTTTCAAATTCTTCTCCTCGTAATATCTTTTCACCTGCACGAAAATTGTGTCAATTCAGCTTGCACTTCATGGTATTTGCGAGACAAAAATCACAGCAGGAGAAGAAAGTGTCCCTCATGCACATTTTTCACTTCTTTCCCAGGACACTGTAAATGCCTCTGGCAAACCCTGTGAACTCTAACAATGAATCCTTGTAAGGAATCCTGTGTGGTTTATGGCCTGTTACAGGAATCTCATGTGTAGAAAAGACATATTTGTAGGTATGAGAAAAGAATATAAAATTTGTGATAACCTTCCGATTCAAGACTTTGTTCATGTTCTCAGAATGTTCATATTCTCCCTTTACAAGTCATGCAGTGGGGTTATTGCTGCTTTTGTGTATATGCATAGCAATTTGAAGCATTAATTAATATGCTTGATACCCTGTAATGGTAAAAAAAACCCCAGAGCAAATCAAAATTGGGCCCTTCCCCAAAGAACTTACACATACAAGACAAATTATTTAAAAAAACTACCAACAGAAGAAATTCAGAAATGAGTTTCCAAGGGACCTAAAAAGTGGATTTTATTTGTTGATATTGGTCATTAAAAAGAGACTCTACGCTGAAGTTACCAAAAGAATGTGGTACATTCTATTTCTTTAATACAGAATAAGAGAGGAAAGAAAATACTGGTATATAATATTGTATGTGAGTGCATAAACCCATATCATGCTAAAAAAAGAAAAAAGAATGCTTGAGGGAAGCTATGAGCCCTACACTACAGATTGTGCAAAGTCACATGCCAGATTTCCCTTTCCAGAAGTGCAGAAATAAAAAGTAAAGAAAGGGATAGGGGGGAAAAGCCACCAGAACTGAAGTCAGGGGAGGTTTGTATAGCCTTATTACATCTCCTGCTTCAGGGTGTGATTCTGAAAACTCCTCTGGGCAAAACGAATCCATGATCCCATTAAAGCCATGGAAACTCTCTCTTGATTTGCATGGTTCTACTGAGGGTATTGAGGGACCAGAGCACAGAGGAGCATGAACAGATTAAGGCAGGCAATGAACCACAGAAAGTCCTGTGAAGCAATTATCAATAATTAATGCTTTCCTTTCCCGTTGATTTTTCAGACTCTTGTACCGTATTACAGAGATGAAGACCAAAAAACCATGTCAATGAGCATGGTTTGACCATAGAGCATGTAAAGCAAAGGAAAATATACACTCTTTCAGTACTGTTGGCTCTGGTATTAATGCTGTGTTGGGTATCATGAATTCTGCACAGTCACAAAGAACCTTGGGGTAGGAGCAGGTATTAAGTGCTTATGAACAGCTTAATCCATAAAAGTCAACACCAGGGCTAGAGTAAGAAAGAGAAAAAAACTTTCTTACTCTAACCCCCAAATTGGTATTAAAACCCCTTATACTTCTTAATACAAGTTTTGAGGAAAGGAACTTCTCTGAGGAAGTATTAACTAATTACTGATAAAAATATCAAAATTGGTTTGGGGCAAGCTGTATTTTGCCAGTGGCATGACTTGCAAGTAACAATTTGTAAATGAGATAAATATCCTGGATACTATATTTTTATTAGTTATATTTGCAA
Source organism: Tyrannus savana (assembly GCA_013399735.1). Classification (NCBI taxonomy): domain Eukaryota; kingdom Metazoa; phylum Chordata; class Aves; order Passeriformes; family Tyrannidae; genus Tyrannus; species Tyrannus savana. The sequence continues at coordinate 84,000 of VXAW01007868.1, forward strand.
ATCTATTTCTATAATGTGTTTCATAAGTCTGTTAGGTGTCTGGAGGTAATCCCTTGTATTCACTGAGACAACTTAAGGCTCAAAAGGTAGAACTGCCCTGTGATTAGAAAATTTGATTATTCCTGATATGTCATAATTTACTACTTAGTTAACTCATACATAACGTCACCTGATAAAAATTCTAACATCAAAGAAAATTTATAGGTCAAATAAAAGGCAAGCCACAATGCTTTGATTTGGATCAAGATTTTAGCCACCTGCAAGTTTGAAAGTGTTAACACAAAAGCTGCTATTCTTAGAAACTGCACGTCTGCCCATTGAAATGACAGTGACACTGGCACAGGGAACCCTCCATTGTTTGGTTTTGGCATTAGGTTGGGGCTTTTTTTATTGTTTTTATTGTTTTAACAGTTTGCCTCTTTCTTCTTTCTTTGTAAGATGACAAACTGCCCTGCTTTTACATGCAGGAGAAAAAAATCTGCCTTTGTAAGAGTTTATTCTCTCCTGCCAGCCCATCATATTTGCTCACCTCTATAATCAGTGACCCAAAACAGGCAACGGATCTGAACTGACTGTATCAGCTTTTTTTTAATCAGCTTTACTGATCTGGAAAAAAAGCAAACACCATTTCAGCTTATGACAATATCAATCAGAGTTTCATCACTAACACCTTGAAGGGTTAATTTTTTAAAAAAATAGGGGACCACAGAATGAATTTACTTGGGGTTTAAAGCTGGATTGACTTATTTTAGTTTTAATCCAAATTTACTCCATTTTCATACTGTTGTGCAGTCACCAGGCCCTTTGAAGACCAAAATAAAGCTTTTCATGAGTTTCCACTTGTATGAGCCCTTACCAGCCAAATAACGAGGAAATAAGCCAGGCCTAAAAATCAGTTACCTAGAACTGAGCAATAGAGCGTGATTTCATGTACAAATTTCAGAGGTATAGAACAAAAAGATACTACAAAGTCTCTCCAAATGGAGAAAATATGCTTTCACTACCCAAAACAATATGGCATTATTAATTCAGCAGGCATGCCAGACTAATTTCTGCAAAGGTAGCATTTTAGAGCTTTTATTAGAATCACTGGTAAAAATCATTGGTAAATGAGGACTTAAAATATTGCCCCTTGCCTGTTTGCCCCCTGCCTTCTTCCTCCACTGTTGGCAGCATCACCTAAAGCAGTAACAAGGCAATAATAATCCATGCCTCTATTAAAGCAGCCCGTTCCCACATTCCTGAATATTTAAATGCAATCATTTTGTTGCTTTTAATGCAAAACCAGTTATAAACTGGAATTCAGTCATCTCTGCTTGTAAAGCACCAACACAGGGCGGCCAAAACCCCAAATGACGTCTTTGGGTGAACACAGAACGTTAGAGTTGCCATTAATTTCCTGGAGATTAATAAGGGACAGGCACATCGTCAGATTACCATGGGGATCTGATGAAAAATAAAGCTAACAAAAAATGCCTGACAAAAGCCATGCATGTTCAACATGTCAAACATTTTAAATAGTTGGGGGTTTTTTTTGTACAGATGTCGCTAGCTCGCCATCCCAAATACACTCTTTATGTACCCTATACCTGACATAAAACCTTATCTCTTGATGATGCAGCCCATCTTAAGGAATTCATATAAGCTGCAGGCTAGAAACCACTGAATATCCAGGCAATACAATCTCTAAGTTTCTCTTACTGGTAAGCATGCAGGCTATATGCTTTTAAAGCAGTCAGTCACGAGGGAAATAACACTGTCTCATGGTATTACAGAACAAACTCAGCTGCAGGTCCTGGGCACAGTATGACCCAAAAAAAGATTAAATAATTGCTTTAACACTTAGGAGTGATGAAATAGATACTACAGTTTCAATAGGAATTACAAAAGAATTGTAAGAAAACGTTAAGTAAGGATTTCACTTTTAAAAATAAACAAAACAAAATGAAACCACATCAGCTCTGTGAAGGAGAAATTAAAATAGCCACAAACTCCCCCTATTTTAAAGGATTTGTGATTTTAAGGTCCTCAGAACCATTTTGTATAAAAGTGTGGGAATGGAAGAACTTGTGCTAGTCCTGAGTATTCCATGGTGAATTAGTTTATCTGGCAGCTGCCTGCAAGAGTTAGAATTTTAACATATCCAGTTGGAAATAAACAACTGCTCTGTACAGAAATATGTCAGGGGATACAGGTGATAGGAGAAGTTTGAAAAAGTGAAACCTGTAACTCACACACAACAATATGGCAGTACTTGAAGACGCCAAATCAAGATAGAAAATTACACATTTTGTGCGATGAGCTGATACATGGCTGAAAAAAAGAATTAAAAAGCCCAACAAGACACCAAATTTGAGTCTGATACGCAATTAATTTGGAAAAAAAAAAAGCCAGAGTTATGATACCAGTGCACATGGATAGGAATAAAATTTGGCAGATAAAATGCAGAATGCAGCCAAAAACTTGGAACAGAGCAGAGGTAAAGCAAAGGAATATCAGAAGGAGTTAAAGGCATGACAGTCAGTCAGCAGCTGCAGGTCTGTAAAGACCAACAAACACGTTGATACTCTCATAACATAAACTGAAAAACATGACATTTTCCTTCTCTAGGCAACATTATCTGCTTCATTATATGTTTAAGTAATGGAGCAAGGTATCTAGAAAGAAACTGGAACCTTTTGTCAATGTAGACTTCTGAATAAAGACCAAAATTATTCAGGAATCTGTAGTCAAATTTCAAGATGTAAAGGATCGGTAGCAACATCCAAGGTGCCATCATACTCTTGCTTACTATTTTGCTTCCTTCTTCATGTCTAGTCCTGCATCTGTGTGACAGATGGCGAAGAATTTCTCAGTGCAGCACAGAAAGGTAGAGGTTTTCAACAGTTTGTCCTCTGTGGGTGACTTTTTCCTTCTCCCCAAAAATCATTCAAAAATGTGTAAAATTTTTTATGTTGTGGGATAGGTGGCCAGTGCCTCAGTGTTGCACAATAAAGTCAAGGCAGTGGAGGTTAGAAAAAGAAAAGAATACAGCTGGGAAATAGGAGGTAGAATTTCCTATTCCACTGCAGCAAGAGTTTGAATATGAGAGAGCTAAAGAAAAAGTCACGCAGGAAAGTAGGCAAGTCATTATTACAGCTGCATTACAGAACCAGCTCCCACAAGGGAAAGGGATAGATCTGAGCCATGATGGTTTAGTTACCATCAGTGCTTGAGTTCCCACGAGCTCTCCTGCAGCATTCAGAGGTCTGTGTGCACAGAACCAAGCTCGTGTCCTTTTCCTGCCAAAAACATGGAGGAAATGTTTGTTTGTTTGTTTGTTTTCTTTTCAGGGAACTAGAGTAAATGCAATTGATTTGAAACATATACATTTTTGCTTTGGGGTATGTCAGTGGAAACTCAGTGAGACTGCAAGCATGGACCTGGAGTTAAAAGAGCACATGTGGCAAGAGAGGCAAGGATGAAAAACCAGAGTTACAAGGTGGAAAAATAAAATAAGGAATCTAGTAGTTTTCATCTTCTGTATTAGTGCCTTTAAAAAGAAACACACAGAATTGTCACAGGCCAGAGTAGATTGTGGTGATGCTAAGGAGGTCAGGAAGGGTTGTGAGAAGAGCAACACATAGAGAACATGTTCATGTGGTGTTCTCAAGCTGGCAGAGTCAACAATGTCAAAGCTCAGCTGAAAAAGACTGAAACTTCTGGATAATCTGGTTTTTCTTCTATCATCTGTGAACCCATCACCTTTCTAAAGAGCTACTCAAAATCCAGAAACAAATGCTGAGGCAATCACCTGGGAGACAGGGACAGGTTTTTTTCCTGAGGCCACACAATGGGCCATCTAAGTGCACAAACAGCTGCAGAATAGCTTTCCACACGCCTCAGATCAAACCCTGACACTCTCATGTCATCACAGCAACTTTTCATTTCACAGTGAAAACACTCCTAAAAGCCACTACCCCAAGAAAAAGAAAGCAAGGCCATTTATGAAGTTATTTATTTTCACGACATCTGTATGATTTTTGACATGAGAAAAATCTAGCCATGCATCTTCCCCCTTCCTTTTCATTTAAGACAGTGCATCCAAATGTTTTCTGCTCTCCTCAGCTGTGTTAATTGCCACACATCTACTTAGTTGAAGTTTTTATGCTCCCTTGTAAATGTCTAATATTAGCCAGTCATACATCTGAGTCAACAGGGCCCTCTGCTATGAAAGCCTCCAGTGATTTCAGGTGCATTTGTTAAGCATTCCACCAAAATCTGCCTTCCCACTTTAAAACCAATCCTGTATCATACCAAGGACTATAAAAACAAGAAACCATTAGTTCCAGAAAATACAATTGTGTGTAAAAAATATTGCAGACACACAAGAAATGACAGCTATGGATCCATACAAGCCTGGGCTGAACTACTTTGCCCAGCATTATAACAGGGATTTTTTTTGTTGTTGCTTATTAAATAAACAGGTTATTCTAATCTGCATTTAGAGAAAGTTCATCACCTTTTTTTGGCTGCTGACTAACCTGATTCTTACCTGTCATTTATTAGAACAGATTTTATTCAGATTTGATTTCATAATGTTTAGAAGAAAATTTAAGCATCTCTTGCATGCTCATTGCAATGCTATTGTTAAAACATCTTATCCCTCCAGAGTTCCTGGGCATGAAAATTACTCCTACAGGGGGTCACACCTGGATTTTTGAATCAGGTGAAAATAGGCATGCAGAAGCCTCCTCAGGGATGTAACTGCAGCTTTTGCTTCCCCTTTTCCCTTTTCCTCACACAACAGACCTGCTGACATCACAGATACTGGGATGCCATGGAAGCCACTGCTGCCTGAAGAGCTGCAGATCCTCTCTTGTTAAGCCTACCTGCTCTCCACTGAAATGAATAATAAGGAAGAAGTAGAAAGCAGATGAATAGGAAAAGGAAAGGAGTAATAAAAGTGCTACTGCCATAATTAATTCACATTTTTCAAGCAATCCCATCTCTAAGAGAATTCTAATAAAAGAGACGAGCACATTCCATCTCGAGGAAAAAAAAAGGGGGGAGAAAAGACTGTTTTCACACACTGTCCTTTTCCCTTTTTTTTTTTTTTTTAAATTAACATCATTCAAAGATCTGTGTAATTTTGAAAACAAGCAAGGTCAATCCTATGTGAAGCATCATTAACTCTTCTTGCACGCTCTGTGATTTTTCTTTTCCTCTGCAGGTAATTACGGTGTGGCTGTGGTGTTATGACCCTTTTTAAGGGTGGTAAAAGTCACTGGGTTTAGGCCCCCACCCTGTGGCAAACCTTAGGATTCTGCACGATTTTTTTTTATGGCCTAAGTTTTATGTCATGCACACCCTGGAGAACGAGGGTGTCTAAAACACAGTGTCTGTTTGTCCCACTGCAAAACTTCTAAGCTGGCAGCTGCCAAAGGATCATTTCCAGGATCACTGTCAGGAGGTGCATGGAAAAAACTTGTGGAAATCGATCCAACAGGGCATAATGATAGCATTTTAGTGTGTATTAGCTGCAGAAATAAAAAAATGTCCTCTACATCTATCAAATTTTATAATTTTAGTGGAAGGTCTGTAGTCACCTCAGAGTTTAGCTGACTCTTGAATCCTTGCTGTGTTATGAAAACAGCCTTTTGAGACTTAAAAGGATACACACATCCATAAATCATAGTTATCTGTATTTATATCACCACAGATTACTCATTTGCTTCTCAAACAAAGCCTTTAAAAGAGACACTTATATAGTTCTTAATAAGACCTTCATGCCCATCTTTTCACAGCCTCCCTTCTTGGGAGTTAACATCAGCGTAGCCACCAAAATGCAAATACAGATAATTTTATTTACGTGAACCGAGCGCTACGCCAAATTCTTCTCGGAAATGTTGTGCTGCAGATCTCTGTGTCATCTGCTGCAAATGCTGCGAGAGCACACAGTGACCCCATCCCTCTGCTATCTTGTTCCTCTGCTACTTTCAACAAAAGATCATCTAAAAAGCAGTGAAAGTTAATATGAAAAATAATGTGAACAGAAAAATCACATCAAACTGAAGTGTCTTATATAAGAGCAAGTGTTCTGCGTCTCGAGCAGTGGGTTGGAGTAAATTGAAACTCTGAACATGATCCTGGGGGTGGGAAGAGGAGACATGGCTTATAAAGGCTGTACTTTTCATCCTGAGAAGTTCGATGCGAGAAGGTCAATCTGGTTTACACATATTAAAGGCTTAAAATATCACATAAACTATCAATTCACAAGGATCAGAGTAATAAAACTTATAGAAGCACCAGCAGGTGGGGTGTATAAGTTAAAATATTCTAATTCTGTCATCTTGTGTTCATTGAGTCAGAATGCTAATTTCACCCTTATTTCATTATTTATGGCCCAACCTGATAATTTCTTACCATTTTTTCTATTCCTAAAATGTGGCCAATTAACACCTTTCTTAGCAAGAAGGCTTTGCTGTATATATAAGAAGACCAAGGTATATCCTTAGTCACTTAATATTTTAAACAGTCAAAACCCTCAGTTGGAAGGGTTTTTTTTCTTGCTATCTCCCTTCAGAAAACTTGTTGGATTTTTCCCCTCACTACAGCTAATGGCAGGCAAATCCCTGGCACCAGAAGTATATGCTGTGAACTCTTTCTTTTCAGCTCCCAAAATATCCTCGGCTGCTTTCAAGCAGTGGATTGGACTAAAATGAAGCTGAACACCAACACAATGGTGGAAAAATATATGTAAAGTAGCATATACAGGCTGTGTCGTTTAGGCTAAAAATAAAAAACAATGTGTGAGTTCTTTCCACAACTATGTGAGATTTCCTGCATCTTTTTCATCAAGCCTGTGAGTGGAGTTGTTTGTTTTTTTTTTTCCTTACTAAGTATCCAATTAGTTTATATGTATTCACAGACCAACCTGGTGATTGAAACAGATATAATGAGCCTTTCTCTGCATAGTTTATTATTGGTTTAATCATAGGACAATTCAAGTTGGAGGGGACCTCTAGAGTCCAACCTCCTGCTGAAATCAGGGTAAGCTATGAGATCAGACCAGATTATTCAGGGTTTGATCCACTGAAGGTGGAGGTTTTTAAAAAGAGATTGNCTTGAAAACCTCTACGAAAAAAGACTGCAAAGCCCAGAATAATATGGCTAATCATGTTCATTGCATGTTCTTTTTCTCCTGATTGCTTGACCTCTAAATTAAGAGAGAAAAATTTAAATGTCTCCAGTGGGAATATATAGGTGTGTATACATATATTATCTATACACACACATGCACATAGAGAGTGAAAGATGCTTTCTTAAATACACTCATAATGCTTTTTTGATCCCATAATGTATTTTTGAGTCATGTAGGTTTTTAGGAAGTGAATAAGTGGACAAAGGAAAATGCGATGTCTCTATGAATTAATATTCACTGGCACCTTGCCAGTTATCAAAAGGAAAGATTCCTGAGTGGCATTAGTTTATGTGTTAGCCATAAGTCAGAGCAAGAGGAGAAAATCACTTCTGTTCCACTGCTGAGAGAAAAATGTTCTGCAGCTCCACACCTCAGAAGCTGTCTAAATGTTGCTTTTAAGGGCTAACTCAGTCTCCTTATACATATGACATAGTTCAAGCTACACCCTGGTAGCATTAACCCTTGTTATTCCACACTGGTGGATTCATCTGAGATTTCATGTTGGAAATCCAAGCAACTTCAGGTGTAATGAGTGTAACTTTAAGTACCATGAGTGTAATATAAAATACTAAAACCGATAGTAGCTCTCCAGAGAAACATTCTAGTCAGCTGAGAATGTCCTTAGGTCAATATGTTTGTACTCAAAAAGGTACAGCAGTTTTAAGATGATTGCTTAAGTGAATCTGTTCACTGTAAAAAGTCCTTAACACAGCTTTCACTATTCATTATTTCTTTTATTTCGTGTATAGCTTCTTACACTGCAGCTTTTACTTAATTATCTCAAATCTCCATTAAAAGACCTGAGTAACTGTGTTTGGGTTCTCCTCTCTCTATTCCTCTCTCTCCAGGAGCACTGTCACAAACACAGCCTGGCTAAAGAGACTGGGAAGGAAAAGGAGAGGATACATATGGGTCATTAATGTGAATAATGACCACCTATGTACTACTACATCTTGCATGGGACTATCCTTGGATTTTGAGAGTAGCCAGTACTATTTTAGAAACATTCCATTGTCTCTCACAGCAAATTTATCTCCTGTATTTATTCTAAGGGGCTTAATCAACAAATAGAATTTGTTCCACTGACAGTCCTCTCAGACTCTGAGAAGCAACTACCACATCTC
>VXAW01007868.1:92343-184363 GCA_013399735.1 Tyrannus savana
TGGATCAGGGGTTGGACTTGATGATCTTGGAGGTCTTTTCCAACCTAGTCTATTCTGTGATTCTGTGATTCTGTGTTAACTTTCAAAAACACAGACTGGGAGAGAGTTTTTGCAAACCCTACTTCCACTCCACAGATAGTTCCAGTTTTTATGATATCTCTAACTCAGCACAACAGAACACATACTTGAAGTGTTTCCTCTTTTCAAATATTCCATGATATTTCCAGCTCACTTTCCCAGAGGAGATCTCATTGTCTATTCTCAGAATAATTTAGGGAAAATTCTTACATAAGGAGCCACTGCTTAAAAATATTTCACCTGCCTCGAAAATAAGCAACTATAGTTCTGAACAAAAGAATGTTTTTAAGGGCAACAATTTCCAAAAAATTTACATGTGACATAATGATTTTCAAAATAAAGCAGGATAGCACTAAAAACAATCATCTTTTAAACTATCAGCATTTAAACTTAGAATTTTGTGAGCAAAAAATCAGAGGGTAACATATTTCCAACTCATATAAAAATTAATATGAAATTATCTCTGCCTCTTAGGAGCATAAAAATGACTTCTCAGAACTATAATTAGCAGGACCTGAGGTAAAACAGGCTCACTGGTTATTGAGGTTTGAGCACCTGACCAAAATCAAGAACCCCTACTGGCACAGATAAAGCAATAATTTCATTAGTTAGAGGAAGCTTCAACTCTGTTTCAACTAATGCAGAATCTCTTTCTCCAGCTATCCATGTTCACCTTGAATGCCCAAGGCATTTAGCAAATTTATAGATATATGCTTTCCACAACAACTGCCTGTCAAGTTAAAAAGCACACCTTGAACTTGGGTCTCTGAATACTGTGCCATCTCTCAACTCAAAATTGAATGTCACTATCTCCTACTAGATTATTCTCCTTTTAATTAGACTAACCATTACCTCAAAAACAAGGGCCAGCAGACAAGAAGATACAAAGTATGTTTGTATATTATATATGTGTCATTTGATAATTTGCTTCTATCCTGTCAAGGGAAGCAGAATTTTGTGTCTTTCTCTGGGAATTAGCTAAGCTCAACCATTTAATTTGTGTAAACCAACAGAATGTACATCATCAAATTCGAACTAGAAGAAAAACATTATGGTCTCTACAGATGATGGGAGAAAGAAGACAGAAGAGCTGCTTGCATGTTCATCCATCACATTCCTTAGCCCATTACACATATTGATGTTTCAGTTACTAAAGCAAATACCATATGGTGTTGAACATCTCAATGAGGAATCCAGTTAATGACAGCTAACAAGAACAATCAGGCAGAAGAGACAGCAAATAATACATTCATATTCCTATATCTGGGGCCAGTAAATGACTGCACTGCACTGCAGATGAGGTGCAAATCTCTAAGGAAGAGGAAATCAAACTGATGTTTTAGCATTAAGCCAATTACATACACTACAGTTGTGAATAAAAAAAATAATCCAAAATTGTGGTCCAGCTCTTCGTTGGAGAAAACTTCCAATTTCTGACCTAAGCACCCAGCCCTGGTGTTCATTGTTTAGCATGGATCTGACAAAAAATGAGGAACAGGCAATCACAACTCAGACCAGGAACAGCTACACTCAAACAATTCCCATGCATAAATCTATGGGAAAATATCAGGGGACAAATTAATTGCTAAGAATTCATAAATGACAGTCCCTATCTCTATAGTAGCAGAATACACCCACAATGTGCTCTGAAGCTTCAGATACTGGAGGATTAACTCCAGTTTCTGTTCATAAGTAAACTGCTGCCACCTGTCCTGTAGGCTTACTTCTGCCCAGGAGGATCTTTCATGCCTGCAGTCAAAGCAGTCTTTTACTAGGGATGTGTGAATAATAATTCTTATAGTTAATTGGCCAAATTGTGATGTTAAAGAGAAAATCATCACACTCCAGAATGTTTTTGTTGTATTTGCTGATAAAATTCAAATGGAGGGGAAAATTTATTTTGAAGTATAACACAAGCATAAAGTTATATTTAGGAGATTTTCATAATTTTCATTATCTTTTTTACCTCCTGAACACTGATTTTCAGATGTCACTCTCCTTTTTCTCCCAGTTTATGTTCTTCACATTAACTTCTAAACTTACAAAGCCAAACACAAACAAACATTCTCCTCCTAAATATTTTCTTCTTTAAGATCACACAAGACTGACATGTTTCCTTCTGAAAGTTTTATAAAAAGGAAGCAGCAAAAAGTAGCTCTATTAGTGTCAGGGAAACTACCCTGCATGTTCATCATGTAAGTTAATGGAGAATTTGGTTCATAATTATTAAAACCCTGTATTTGTCACAGCTGTAAAAGCAAAAAAAAGCTTCTATACNAAAGACCTGAGTAACTGTGTTTGGGTTCTCCTCTCTCTATTCCTCTCTCTCCAGGAGCACTGTCACAAACACAGCCTGGCTAAAGAGACTGGGAAGGAAAAGGAGAGGATACATATGGGTCATTAATGTGAATAATGACCACCTATGTACTACTACATCTTGCATGGGACTATCCTTGGATTTTGAGAGTAGCCAGTACTATTTTAGAAACATTCCATTGTCTCTCACAGCAAATTTATCTCCTGTATTTATTCTAAGGGGCTTAATCAACAAATAGAATTTGTTCCACTGACAGTCCTCTCAGACTCTGAGAAGCAACTACCACATCTCTTAAAAACACCTGCAAAACAGTTTGTCAAAGAGAGATAAAAACAGGTGAACTTATTAAGTCTTTGTGGTGATGAAACACATCAAATTATACTATTTCAGCAGTAACGAGTATGAAAGCCTCCCCAAAAGAAAAACCAAAGCTACCTGGTTCCATTAAATTATATTCTTTTTTTAAGTTTTCTAAGTAGGAAAGGCAGTAAGTTTCAAGCCTATCTTCACATTAATATCAGTGTGTTAACTTTCAAAAACACAGACTGGGAGAGAGTTTTTGCAAACTCTACTTCCACTCCATGGTGCTTACACAGACAGTTCCAGTTTTTATGATATCTCTAACTCAGCACAACAGAACACATACTTGAAGTGTTCCCTCTTTTCAAATATTCCATGATATTTCCAGCTCACTTTCCCAGAGGAGATCTCATTGTCTATTCTCAGAATAATTTAGGGAAAATTCTTACATAAGGAGCCACTGCTTAAAAATATTTCACCTGCCTCGAAAATAAGCAACTATAGTTCTGAACAAAAGAATGTTTTTAAGGGCAACAATTTCCAAAAAATTTACATGTGACATAATGATTTTCAAAATAAAGTAGGATAGCACTAAAAACAATCATCTTTTAAACCATCAGCATTTAAACTTATAATTCTGTGAGCAAAAAATCAGAGGGTAACATATTTCCAACTCGTATAAACTCATATAAAAATTAATATGAAATTATCTCTGCCTCTTAGTAGCATAAAAATGACTTCTCAGAACTATAATTAGCAGGACCTGAGGTAAAACAGGCTCACTGGTTATTGAGGTTTGAGCACCTGACCAAAATCAAGAACCCCTACTGGCACAGATAAAGCAATAATTTCATTAGTTAGAGGAAGCTTCAACTCTGTTTCAACTAATGCAGAATCTCTTTCTCCAGCTATCCATGTTCACCTTGAATGCCCAAGGCATTTAGCAAATTTATAGATATATGCTTTCCACAACAACTGCCTGTCAAGTTAAAAAGCACACCTTGAACTTGGGTCTCTGAGTGCTGTGCCATCTCTCAACTCAAAATTGAATGTCACTATCTCCTACTAGATTATTCTCCTTTTAATTAGACTAACCATTACCTCAAAAACAAGGGCCAGCAGACAAGAAGATACAAAGTATGCTTGTATATTATATATGTGTCATTTGATAATTTGCTTCTATCCTGTCAAGGGAAGCAGAATTTTGTGTCTTTCTCTGGGAATTAGCTAAGCTCAACCATTCAATTTGTGTAAACCAACAGAATGTACATCATCAAATTCGAACTAGAAGAAAAACATTATGGTCTCTACAGATGATAGGAGAAAGAAGACAGAAGAGCTGCTTGCATGTTCATCCATCACATTCCTTAGCCCATTACACATATTGATGTTTCAGTTACTAAAGCAAATACCATATGGTGTTGAACATCTCAGTGAGGAATCCAGTTAATGACAGCTAACAAGAACAATCAGGCAGAAGAGACAGCAAATAATACATTCATATTCCTATATCTGGGGTCAGTAAACGACTGCACTGCACTGCAGATGAGGTGCAAATCTCTAAGGAAGAGGAAATCAAACTGATGTTTTAGCATTAAGCCAATTACATACACTACAGTTGTGAATAAAAAAAATAATCCAAAATTGTGGTCCAGCTCTTCGTTGGAGAAAACTTCCAATTTCTGACCTAAGCACCCAGCCCTGGTGTTCATTGTTTAGCATGGATCTGACACAAAATGAGGAACAGGCAATCACAACTCAGACCAGGAACAGCTACACTCAAACAATTCCCATGCATAAATCTATGGGAAAATATCAGGGGACAAATTAACTGCTAAGAATTCATAAATTACACTCCCTATCTCTGTAGTAGCAGAATACACCCACAATGTGCTCTGGAGCTTCAGATACTGGAGGATTAAACTCCAGTTTCTGTTCATAAGTAAACTGCTGCCACCTGTCCTGTAGGCTTACTTCTGCCCAGGAGGATCTTTCATGCCTGCAGTCAAAGCAGTCTTTTACTAGGGATGTGTGAATAATAATTCTTATAGTTAATTGGCCAAATTGTGATGTTAAAGAGAAAATCATCACACTCCAGAATGTTTTTGTTGTATTTGCTGATAAAATTCAAATGGAGGGGAAAATTTATTTTGAAGTATAACACAAGCATAAAGTTATATTTAGGAGATTTTCATAATTTTCATTATCTTTTTTACCTCCTGAACACTGATTTTCAGATGTCACTCTCCTTTTTCTCCCAGTTTATGTTCTTCACATTAACTTCTAAACTTACAAAGCCAAACACAAACATTCTCCTCCTAAATATTTTCGTCTTTAAGATCACACAAGACTGACATGTTTCCTTCTGAAAGTTTTATAAAAAGGAAGCAGCAAAAAGTAGCTCTATTAGTGTCAGGGAAACTACCCTGCATGTTCATCATGTAAGTTAATGGAGAATTTGGTTCATAATTATTAAAACCCTGTATTTGTCACAGCTGTAAAAGCAAAAAAAAGCTTCTATACCCAAAGAGCATCCCCTTGCAATCTATATCTCTAAACATACAAATTAAGCTAAGAAGAATGAGCCTACACCATAATGACTGCAGAAACTGCAAGTGTGTCAAACGTGCAGAGCAATTCTTCGGAGGTACAATGCTGGAGCTCGTCATGGCAACTCTTCTCACTCCTTCCCACTGATTTCTGGCAAGCGTTTTTAAAATTTCTTAAAGCATTTTTACTCCTCCCCTCCCAGCCCTTTTACCCTTTCACACAACGTGAATGACATCACCAAAAAGTGAAGAGCAAGCAGAAACATCGCTGTGCAGCCACTTCAGATAGAAGACTGAAGATACCTGTGGCCTGTGCATGTTGTGGGGTTTGTGCTGTCACAAGCACAACAGTCCAGCCACCAAAAATAAAGCCTTTTTTTTTTTTTCTCTGTACAAGACATTGCATGATGTTGAGTTACTAAAGTTTACTGAAAGGCTCCAGGCAAGAACCAGCTTAAATGGTCTGGGAGCCTGAAAGGTCTGAGGGTTTATAATCTCCATCACTCCTGCAGACAAATTTTATGCTAACAGTCTCTCCTCATGCTTGCCTTCTAAAGATCCAGCTTGTTGCCCATGCATCTTTTTACAGTCAGAGCATGGAAGTGTTGTGATCAGTAACAGGAGGATTCTGAAGATGAGGCTCCCAGAGTACCTTTAGAAAACTGATTTAGAAAAAGAAAAACAACCTGTCTTCTCCATCTGCACTGCAGTCACAATTTGTTCCACTCACTGTTCTCTTCATACCATGCCACATGTGCTATGAATATTCCAGAGTGCCTGACTGCTCACCAGCTGAAGTTACACAATCTAAAGCCCCTTTAACTCAGTGTCACCCTCAGAAATCTCTCTGTGACAGACCACGATGCGTTAAATATACGATGCAATCAGCCGACAGGATTTTAAGTCAGCTAATAGGATTTCTGCCCACAGCTTTGAAATACCTGTGGTTTTGCTGCACAAGACAAGCTTTTAACAAAGCAGTTAAAAAAGGTGCAGCAGTGTGCCATTTCTCTGTGATCCAGCACAGGGGTGAAATGGAAGAGAGGAGTTTTTCCCAGGATCAGAGCTGCCTCTGGCTTTTATGTGAAGCCTACGAAAAGCTTCCCTGCTTCCAGCAATGGGTGTGTGCCCGTGGGGAATTTCTCTGCTCACAGCCAGCTTCTATGGAAAGGAAGCCCATTTTCAGTCTTAAAGGCATCTGTGAAGATTCATGATTTACATCTTATCTCCTTCTCCAGGAACAGTGTTGTTTCAGAGCACATGTCCCTAGTTCAAGGTCCTTTAAATACAATGACTTCACATTAAATTGACCACATTTTTGCATGAGGAAACACTGTTCTGGGATATACTGTTTTATGTTCTGTTTTATTTCGATAAAAGTAAAATTATTCTGCCAAAGACAGAAGTCCAATGACCTGTTTCTGGTAGGGGCCCCTGTTCAGTGTGATTCCAGCAACTTTGGACTATATTTCTGTGCAAACACAAAGCCCATGCATAGAGCTGAAGGAAGACATCAATACTCATCAATTTCTGCTTTAGGTCCCGTCAGTATTCTACAGACTGTTCCAAGGGAAAGTGTTTGTGGGCAGGAAACTATTCTACAATTAATCTGTAAAGTCCTACAAATAATATCCCACAACTCCAAAGGACAGTAACCAAAACCACACAAACCTAAATCTGCAAATCACAGGCTGGCAGCTTGTGAAAGGCAGATGTTTTTTATGTCCATACAACTCACATTTAAATGCAAGTACTTGTGTTTTTAATGCAATGATCTGACCATACTTGCCACATTGCAATAACACACATCTGCAGTTACAGACCTCACAAAGGCTGGCAAAGGAATAGCCAGTTATGAGATCCTGCTGGTGTTTGAAAGAACTCCCTGTGCAATATAACAATTAACTTAGGACAGCTTCACCCATCCTTCAAAGGAATGTCACATAAACCCCTGCTGTGTTGCCCTCTACAATTACTTTGGATCAGTTATGGTAGCTCTGTTCAGTTTAATACACATCAGTGTACACTTGCTAAACCACATGAGATTCCCTAAATATACCCCTGAGAAACACCACTTGTCATTAATGTCTATCATGACACTGAGACATCGACCACTACCCTCTGGATGTGACCATCTGAATGCAATAGAAACATTCTATCAGCACAGAGCATAGCATAAGAGTGCAGTCTCTCGTACTATTCAGCATAAAAGTACACTCTGAAAGAAATTATGATAACAGCTCAACACAATAATTCTCCTTTCAGGTTTCTGTCAGTGTTGCCCCTTTCCCAAGTCATAGCACCCAGCTGAAGAATGGGATTCAGGACGTGTAAAATTCACCCCCTGCAGAAGGTGAGATTTGTTGCCAGGGGTGGAGCTGCTGCTTAGGTCACATGGCAAAGGTTCATGCACCAAAATCTTCATTTCTCGAACTCGAGTACTCCCAGACACTTAAGGACACAGGACATGCAGCCATCACCACCTGACTGCTGCAGAATCAAAAATGGGGAGAAGTTCACATGTTCTACCATCAGAATTTCCTCAAATTAAACACCCTATCAACATGTTTCATCTCTACCACGTAATAACCTTACTGTGCACGTGCAGTAAGAGCTGCTGTTTTTGGAAAAAAAGAGTCAGACCTTTCTTCTTGTTGCTCTTTTGGTTCTTGCACAGGAAACAGAAGCAAATTCTTAGATAAGCATTTCAGACTACACAGATCAAAAGTAGCACACGGATGAAAAGCATTCCCAGAGCACTGGTAGAAGGTGGTGCATGAAGAATACCTCCATAGGTACATGGCTGCCATTCCTAACACCCTCATGGAGAAAATGTGACAGAAATCTGAAAGTCAATAACCGTGCTAAATAATTATAGTGAAGCCTATGTTGAAAACACATGTTTTAATCTTCTGTATATGCCTTTTATTAAATAAAAGACTGTCTAAAGCACAGTACTTGAATAGCTTAAGGAGTTGGGGAATCTGCAATCTGCAGTTCCTCAGTAAATATGCAGCAATTGTAACCAGCAAAGTGGGCAGAGAGATTGAGTTGGACAGCAGTGACCAGAACTGAATGAAACAAGTGCCAAGTCACCATCAGTGGCTGAAAAAACAGGGAAGATTTTACTGGTTTTATAATGCAGGTTTGTCAGAGCACACCTCGCATTGCCTAAGGGGTCTGTTTGCATTTTACAGCTGTTTGCAGCTGTAAATTAACAGCACCACTCTTTCCTTTAGAAGCAAGAGTGTGTTGGAGTTGAGGGGGAAGACTACAAGCAACTCACTCATATATTTGCTGGGAGAAACCTCACTCCTACTGTTGGGAATTTGGTCCCTAGCAGTTACAGAGAAAAATTAGGACCTAGAACACTTGTATTATCATAAATTATAGCTTTGTTGTTTACCACACAAAAAATGCTAAGGCTGGAAACGCACAAGTGCTGCACACACAAGGAAAACAGAAAGACTGGGTAGGTATGTTTATTTATCTGTAGATGAGAAAGTCAGAGCAACACAAAATGGGGAAAATACATTTAACCAGAAAGAAGTGCTCTCTAAAGGGCCAGTGCAGGACCTAAAGGCCATGTAAAATGAATGGAAACACTAATCTGTACAGGCTTCAACACATCTAAATAATGAATGAGCTTGTGTCAATATTCTGCTCATTTTATTCAAAAGGCAGTGACTGGGCTTGACTGGCACTAAAATATGTCATAGACAGAATGGGATATATAATAGAATGGGAACTGAAAACTGCATTGCTATCAATCAGCTGCTGAAAGCAGTATTCAAAGCATTGGCCACAGCCTCCTTGTGCCAGACAGAAAACACAACTTGTAACATAAGATGAGATTAATGCACTAGACTAGACACTCTGTGTCTACAAATGCAAAACTGTTGCATGTACATAAATAAGTTAGTTCACTTGAGATTTCCCCCCTTTTCGTGTCTTTTCATTGACAGTAAATCTAGAGATGCCACTGTGTTTGATAGTTAAAGAGCTGTCATGCTGCATTGCCTCACATTTTCATGGGCTATTTAACAGAGCAAAGGACATCACAGTGTTCAACACAAATGTGCAGGAAAACTCTTCTGCAGATTCAGCACACTTGGAAAATTTAACATCTATATCGTGTACAAGACAGATTCCCAGATGTAAGCTGCACTTATATCTTACCTGTGGTCACATCCAGCCACAAGGAAATTCAGAGCAGTACCAGCAAAATAAAAAACCTGCAAGGTCTAAGTCTACTTTAGTACAGACTTAAAAATAATCATTTCTGCTTTAATGCTCCATTGCTTGTCTTTTTAACTTCTGAAATAATTTCACACGATCATGAGAGATATAAAAGTAAATTTAAAAAAAAGGTATGCAGATATAAAGTCTTTTAGAGAGCAGTACTGTATAAAACTCCTATATATGAGTACTCATAAACACTTTTGGGTAATAAAATAATGCATCTAACAGGTCACAGATATCAGAGAGTAGACATGGCATTTTATTGAAAGATGATACAAAAGAATAGAACTGATATGATATGGCAAAATTAATAAGTAATGATAAAAATCTGTGAAAATATACCCTTTCAGACCTCTACAGTCAATAAAACTGTTGCTGCTGATTCATCACACGCTGTAAGATAACTGAGCTGATTTCACTAAGTCTTTCTTGGGACCTACTTGTGTTTTCTCAGGCTATTTATAGGAAAGACATGAGTTTCTGCATTTATACTTTGGCATCTGAATAAGACTGGTGGATTTGAACTCTGCTTTTTTTCTGTATACCCTGAGAAGCACACAAGGATGGAAGCTCTTTGCCTGGTTATACCAGTCATTCAAACTCTTCAGATAAACAAGAATGTAATTTGTTATGATGTGTTCTAAGGAAGATATTATATTCATTTATGCAAATGAGGCCTGGTTTTATCTGAGGAGGAAAGACATAATGGTCATGAAATACCTCACAACCACGTCCTGATTTCATACTAAAAAAACACCACTGAATCAAAAACATCAAAAGTTACAAGACACGAGTTAACTTGCATTTACAAGTTACCTCCCTTTGAGAAATAACAAATCCCCACCTGTTTTGCTTCAAGCACTGCAAATTGCTCTCTTAAGAAAGCAATGGTTGTATCTTAATGTATATCCTAAAAGAAAAATGGGCAAAAAAAACCCAAATCTGCATTTATCTGCACTTATGTCTGTGTTCACATCTTACATATGTTATCTACTGAGCATTTATGCCATTATTGATTTAATACCCCAATCACAGCCCAGTGTTAATAATTCAATGCCAACGTTACATACAATTTCCTGGTACAAACGAGCCCTGATTAAAGCCATTCACATTTAGATTTCCCACCTGCTACTTGGGATTTCTATTCTTTAGCAACATTTTTCTGCAGGTACGATGCTGCATTGTAGTAGCAGATCTATAATCATCTCCCTTCACGGCAAGCAGTGGGAGAACCTCATTCTCTCACACGTTTCAGTAATCATTTAGTCATATACATTAACACCAAATCTATGTGCCCACTTACCATTCTGTGGTAAAAACTTAAAACAACGAGAGGTAAGTTGGATGAAATTGCATCTTTAGGAAAATATAAAAACAAGTTTAAAAAAAAAACCAAACAACATTCTTAAGGGAGGGCAAGGAGTTTCTTCTGAGAGCACAAAGCTGTCACGACAGGTGACTCATGTTGGGCTGCATTAGTCATATCATGGCACATTATATAAGCGATTGACACAACATAAACTGACACATCACAACATGGCTTGTCAGCAGCGATATGCATAAAGCCTGGCTTTTTAAAGAAAACACAGGGAAGAAAGTTATTGTGGGCTTCATAAACACCGCTCAGGAGGACAAAAAAAAACGGTGTGAAACATTCTGTCGCGAGTTATATTTTTTGCAAGAACACATTCTGCTTACCCTTGTTATTATGGAGGATTTGAAGTGAGTAGACTTACTGATCCCGACGGGCTGAAGTCCACCAGCACCCCAAACGCTCTAATGCTGACAGCAAATTTTGGTTTTTTGGCATATTTAGCAATTTTAGTGTTTTCATTTCGATACCACATCGCTGCCTGCTCTCTGGAGTGACCTCGTGATGTTCCCTTAGGTTACCATGGGATATATTCCCAGGCAGGTGTAAATCCAGCCAGGATTTAATACAGGTGTTCCTGGGTGAGGTAGGACTCTCCTGGCAGCTGAAGGGGATCTCTCCTGGTGCTGGTAGAGGAATGGGAGGGAACCAACCCAAACAGGCAGGAGGGACACCTGAGTATGGAGCCCACGGGGATTCAGCCAGGTGTTATTCCTGATTCCCCATTTCTGTGAGCTGGGTATCAGCATTTTCATACATATGGGGCTGCAATTCAGCAGGTACAGGCTCCAAAGGGATGCTGAAGTGAGTCTGGGTGTGTACATAAGCATCTCTGATGGGCTCTTGACGGGAATGGCCACATTTCAGCTGTGTCAGGGGCTTTCCTCAGAGCCTCTATTACAGTTCACTGGGCTAATATGGGTACTTAATAAAAAATGCACTGTGACAGCTCCCAAATTCCTGCTCTTAGGATGATGAACTCGAAATAGTTTATCATTACTACTATTTCTGGCACGAGCTCTGAGTTTCGCCAAAACATAATTAGAAGGCAGGCTGGTGGAGGCCAGATTGCATCATATGTTCACACTCATGAACATACAAAGAGGTTTTTTGGTTGTTTTTCATTAAAAATCTGGCTTCTTCCTTAAAAATCTGCTTCAGAGGATTATAGTTAAATGCTGAAATGTAATTAAATAGGAAACAGTGTTGAAATGCAGCTACTCAAGTCACAAATCAGAGCACACATATCCCTCTAGAGATTAAACACAGGTCCAGTTACATTTTCCAAACCTGGAAAACCTCAAGCCTACATATTAACGTATCAAGACGCTTTTGAAGCTACACCTGATATAAAAAGTGAAAGTGCCAAGCTTAGGAAAGCAATTTACCTGATCCTGACACGCACACAGCCCCAGTGTTCAGTCACTGGCTCTGCAGAAATGTCAGGGATGGGGTGATAGGACAGGGCAGGGGAGCAGTATGTGATACATGACACTGAACCTCAGTGTGTTCTTTCCATTTCCTACACAGCAACCCACTCACCCCTGTGGAGACAGATGCTTAACCAAAATCCCAGTCCAGGTAAAGCCTGGAGGGAATCTGAAATGACCTGAAAGGCTGCAGAGGACGCTGCTGTTTGCAGCGAGAGGTTGTAGTGCAACCACTTCAGAATACATTCAAGCCACGGGATGCTACTCTGCACAGAGAGGATGTCACTTCTGATATGCTACACAGTGGCAGTCACTGAGGAAGATAAGATCAACCTTCTGATTTGCAGTGCTTCCCCCAGATCCACCGGTGGGGGGTTCTGCACGCCCAAGATCCTCCTTGCTTGGGACTTCATAAATCCAGTAGAACTTTTTAAATGGAAATAATAAATGCTTGGTGTGAAAGGACTCCTGCGTGCCTTTGCAAGTAACATGAGGTCTCTTCTATTTTTCCACTTAAAACTATATTGGATAGTAATTTTTAGAATTAAAAAATGAAAAGAACTGCAGAGCTTATTCACTAACCACATTAGGTTCCTTTTTTTCCTTTCCACAGAATCACAGAATATGCTGAGTTGGAAGGGATCCACAAGGATGATCGAGCTCAACTCTTAAGTGAATGGCCTTTTATGAAACCTTTTTTTCCAAACCAAGATTACAACACACTATGCCTTGAAAATTCTCCAACAGCCAAACCGCTGCGAGTGCTGTTCGCTTTTGTCGAGCTGAAATGAACTGCATGGTCAGAAATATCCTTTCTGCAAATCATTCCCCTAGAGCCCATTCCTCTGTTGTTCTGAGGGCTGCAATGCACTGTGCGTGTTCCTCATCCCTTCATCACGTGAGGACACACTAAATATGTGCATTTGATCATCTGTACAACCCTTCAGTGTGCACTGCACACCTCATTTCCCACCGTGCTTTTAAAGATGAACACTAATTTTGGCCAAAACAACCTGAAACAAAATTATGCCTCCCTCACAGAAGGCTTCGTCATTATTTACAACAGTGAGAGAAGCCCCAGAGAGAAAAAGCTTTCCTTTTCTTTGGTTTTTTTTTTATTTTATTTTTATTTTTGGTATTTGAACTGGTAATAGAGAAGAGGGAAAAAAAAAAGCTGTGGCAATGCGATCGGCCCAACCTAAGGGCAATGCCTTTTTACTCATCAGGCTATATTTAGAACTGCCACTTGCTAAAAACACTGTCACCTAAAATGAATTTACAGAAGAGGCTTTGCATTATGTGCGTGGCCTGAAGCACTTACACTGTAACATCCCAGCAACCAAAACGAAAGTGGGATTGTGCAGTCTAATATTAGATAATTTGTACCAGTTTCATATGAATTTTAGCATTTAGCATTAATATGCTCTCGTGCTAAGGAGCTCCCTTTCCATTTTGTTCTTAAACAATGTGCCTGATCTTGCTCCAAGGAGTGTCTGTACTAAAACACCACAGTCTTTTGCAGTCAGAAGGATACTAATTTCAGGATATAAACAAACCAAGAATTTCTGCAGTAAAAGCAATGCTCAGACATAGGGATACTGAGTTTATTCTTTAAGTTGTTGCTTAGGTGTTTGTTTGTTTGTTTGGGGTTTTTTTTTTACAGCAGAAAATTCAAACTGAAAAAAGAAAAAAATTAAAAAGTCATTCTTTTACTCTCATACATCACACTCACATGAAAACAGAGCAGACTTCACCTGCAAGTGAGTGCAGCCTTCTCTCTCCTGTTNAAAAGCAATGCTCAGACATAGGGATACTGAGTTTATTCTTTAAGTTGTTGCTTAGGTGTTTGTTTGTTTGTTTGGGGTTTTTTTTTTACAGCAGAAAATTCAAACTGAAAAAAGAAAAAAATTAAAAAGTCATTCTTTTACTCTCATACATCACACTCACATGAAAACAGAGCAGACTTCACCTGCAAGTGAGTGCAGCCTTCTCTCTCCTGTTCCAGAATCATCTCTTTTCCTCCTTGAATCCTGTCGATACCTTTCTGCACATCCAAAATTCACTCAGATGCTAAGGAACGAAAACGTGTTAGCCACGGATAGCCCCAGGGTGGATCCATTGCTAACTAGAGTGAAAGGCAAAGGTGACACATCTGCAGGAACAGAATGAAGCAAAGCATGTGCCTCCAAATTTCAGGACATAAGCTGCATGTCTGAGAGGCTTTGTGGCAATCCCTATTCCCAGCATTCCCAAATAGGAGATTCCCACTGGCCAAACTAACTACAAGTTTCTACATTAAATGTATCTTCCTTAATGTTATCCTGTTAGGTTCTTGGTGTCCAGTGGAGATGATGCCTTTGAGGGCATTTTCAGTGAACAAGGAAATAATAAAAATTTCAGAGAATTGGAAAGAGCTCTTCAGGAAGTGACTCAAGTTGTTCTACCCTGCTAATGATAAATGCTCTGCACACAAATAAGCTTTCTGTGAATTAACATTTGGGATGGCAGCTTTAAAATCCAGGAGGACAAATATAATTTAATAGCTTCAACGGTACTGATCTACTATCCCACACAAATGTCTGAAGCTCAGGATGCCTCACGAGATGAAAAATGCACTCCCAGTGGAACTTTACTGATACCAAAGTGAATTTGACTGCATGTTCCTGTCTAGAAACCTCTCTACTAATAAGTGGATTAGCTGCATCCTTCAGTCATAAAATAAATAAAATAAAATAATTGAAATAATTGTTGTCCAAATCCACAATGTTGTCCCCAAGTCTCAACATCCTGAGCGCTTGGACCGTGTGATGCACATTTCAATTGCTGGAGGCCTTTGAAAGGCCATAAAACAAAACCAGAAACGTCTGTAATGTATATTAATCAGGAACAAAAAAAATATTTTACATGGATAAAGAAATCCCTTGAAACGTAAGCTCATGGACACAGGGGAAATTACCTCCAAAAATCATAGTTGAAATTCAGAGTGTGGTTTCCATTTCTTTCTCAAGGCAGGGGGAGCCATCCTACTAGGACAGAGGGTCTATGGATTTTCTCTGGGATGAAAGACAAAGGACAAGGACAGAACAATTCAGTGTAGCCACGTTTACTGTTTGCCAGCTGAACGTGGTGTTAGGCTTGAGAATCTACCCCTTGCTGAAAAGAAAACTTATGAACTACTGAGCTCATTGATAATTTGAAAGCACTGCCTTTGTTCTGATCTTTGTGCCAACAACCTTATGCCCTTATTTTTAGTTTTTGAGGAACTGTTTATGAAATATTTCACTTCCAAACTGAAATAATTCACTTCAGATATTTCTCTCGAAGAAAAGATTATGTAGCCTGTAGCCCAGTTCTGCATGTTTTTGAAACCACATGGAACAAACTCAAGAGCTTCACTAGGCCTTAATCCTATTCCTGATAAAATAATATTAGTGGCCACTATATAAAATCATAGCATTTCATCACGCTCTAAAACTTTTTTTAGTCACTACAGTGACTGCATAAATTTACTTTAACACATATATTACCTTCCATACAAAGAGTAGGGCAGGCAATTGAAATAGCAGAGTTTGGAGCATATTAAAGTAGAAGCTGAAGGATCCCCACACTTTAAGCTTTGCAACTGTGACTTGGACCATGGAAGAATTGTGCTGGGGATAAGAACTAGTCATTTATGCAAAAGACAGTAAATGCTTAATGGCAGAAGTTCAGTGTCCCACAGAAATATCCAAATGAGCAAATTTGACTACCAACAGTTGGAGAGGAAGAGTCCCTTCAGTTGGTAGGACCCTACTAACAAAGCTCTGCCACTTTCAGTGCCCGGCTGAGTCCCTGGAGATCTATCTTAGATAATTCAGCATATTGACTTCATTAAATAAATTAAATGACATAAATTAAGCCATAACACTGTCCCAAAATAACACTTCTATGTCAGCCACATCAAGTGTATTTTCCTCGTGTCCTCCAATACTTCAGACCTCAGAACAATGGCCTTTCAGCAGGAGAACATCACAGGGGAAGGCTCAGGCAAAGACTCCTGTCACCACCTTTTATGCAACCCAAATAGGACTACTTATCTCTTGTTTACAGTTAAAAAGTCTAATGAAAGAGTTCAGTTTCCAATACACAGATGGAGCAGGAGAGGATCAGCAAGAGCTTTATCTCCAGTACTGCTCACACATCCCCGTTCCTCTTCCAAACAGCCCAGCACACACAGGGGTCAGCTCCCTCCTGGGTCTGGTATTTTCCATAGCACACACCACTCACACACTGAGCCACGCTGCAAAAACCTGAAAACTAAATCTCTTGGGGATGTTGTGACCTTGTATGAGCTGCCCTTTGCTTCCATGAAACCCCCTTATCCACGTTCACCACGCAGTAAAACAGAAGCCTGGATTGGAACAGCTACCCCACCATTTTAGGGGGAAGTTATGAAGTAAGTCTTCGACTTATTCCAGAAAATATTTTTTCTTAGAGCAAACGAAATCAAGATACGAGGCTCTCCAAACAGCCAGGGCTTTTTTTATTTTTTTTTTTTTTCCCCTAGACTTTTGTATCTGGGTCATACAGTCATGTAACATCCTTGGCTGTGATCACAACTATTGATTCCAGCGCTGAAAGTGACACAATAAATGGTATATAATAACAGCAGTGCATGGAACTGCAAGAAGGGTACACCAGGTCAGTCTTTAATTGGTAGGCACATGCTTGCTGAGAGTTACAGCAAGAACTCTGCCCTAAAAAAATATGAAGGCTTTGTTTATGACAAAGAAGTTTACATCTAAAAAAGCGATCTCCTGACTGAAAAGTTATTAATAAATATTTTTCTTTTGCATGCACAACCACACTCGAGAAATTTAGTCAGAATTAATTTCTAAAATTATTTAAACAGTATTAAATCCCTGTGCATACTCTTTTACTAAGGATTAAAGGAAATACTTTTAAACTGATTCAACTTATTCAACTAGAGTCAAACCAGTGCTGTAGAGGACTGCATGGCTTCTCAGCTCTTTTCAGAATATTGCTGGTCTGGATTTGGGTTTTTTAATTTTGCTCTTCAGAAAGGGGAAAAAAAAAAATTCTTAATTGTTCCATCATAAAAGAGATGCATGACCAGTGTTATTAATGGTAGAAATGGCCCTGTTTCCTGTTCTTATGTGCTTTGTGCTGGCCATCCCCCCCAGAGGTCTGTAAGTCCTATGGTGCTTCACAAACTGATGTTTCTCTTTGATACACCTGAGGTTTGATCTATTGATTGCTCTGAAAATGAGGACCAAGGACCAAAAATAGTGCTTTAGGCTAAGTAAGACCAAAAAACTTGGGGGGAAGGGCTTTATAGGCTCAGTGGCCCACATCACAAAGGCAGTTTTGTACTAGGTGCACTGGGCAGCTGGCATGCAACTTCCCTGTATTTGATGACAGTAAAAGGGCTGAAAATAAACCATTTATAGATTACAATCATCTATGATTTTGAGTAAAGTTTACTAGTCATCAAGAAAGACTTAGGCTCACCATTTACACCACCACTTTCACTTCAGCTATAATATACCACAGAGCTGTCATCAACCCCCAAACAAAACAACTTTGCTATTTACCAAGTCTTTTAGTTATGTGTAAAATATTGAAATACAACTCACTACTGTGGAATATAATGTCCATTCCTTCAGAGCTTTATTATCTAGACTACAATTTCTGTCAAAATTTTAGTATCAAGAGTTGTGCAGAATAGGCTATGGCCTATGAACCATACTGGTGTAGGGCATATTTTTAATATATAATAAAGTAATGGCAAGTAAAAATTACAGTGTGACTTTAAAATGTAAGATCAGCAAATACAATTCATTACATTCCTCGAACTAAACTAGCCTTTCTTACAGAAAAATAGTGGAAAGTGAGAGACAAGCAGCAGCTCAGGCACCTGTTAAAATTGGTTTGTTCAGGACAGTGCTCTCATATCTCTATTAATTATGCTGCATAAACACAAGCAGCACTGATTAGAGACATTTTGCTGAACACACTGTAACAATGGCACAATGGCATTTAAATGCTTTATTTTATCTTTATTACCTCAGGGTAATGAATTGTAATGTAAAGAGCTGATGAGTAATTAAACTCATCAACTGTGGATTCAGAGATATTTTTAGTGTCATATGATGGAAAATCCTCTCAAGAGTAGCAAGGATGTATTTTCTCAGCATATATTATATTCCTTAACAGGTCCCATGAGGGAGCACTTCTAAATGCTGAAATTAGAAAAGAGCACTGTATTGATCTTCATTTTTTTTTATTTCTTCCCTGCACAGGATCAAGAACATTAGATAGAACTTCTTGGTGAGCTAAAGCCATTTTCTGCTTTCTGAGGACCAACTGGGATACAGTAGATCTTCTGCCCACAGATACTCCATTCATGTCATCAGATGATGCTACTAAAATAGTCAAGGTCCATCCTAAAGCTTTTTATATTGCTCCAAAGCATTCCTTCTAATTTGCACCTTAAATTCATCCCAGACTATCATACATTTATATTTATAAATCTATATTTATAAATATACTATATTTACACATATTTGTTTTTATCAGGTTTTAAAGAAACAGTAAATTTCATTCTTTGTTCTGAACTTCTCAGAGCACTCAGACAGTGCAATCACAGGCCCTTTCAGCTTCCAATCTGCTGGGATAAAAAGTTCAAACTCTTTCAGATTTCACTTAGATGAAATGCTACGGTGACCCCAGATGGACTTTTCAGTACATCCCTCTACTGAGCTCACCTATCCAACAGCATTCCAAATGAAATCTTCCAAGCACTATTTACAATCACAATCATCTCAGATGGAAACACCTGTTCTTAGGCATTCTGGGATTTTTTTATTACCTTTTTTTTTTCTCAGAAGATTGACTGCTCAGGGTAACTCAACAGGCCATTAATACACTTCAGTCCTTTTTCAGCTCTGAGGAACTCAGAACTTTCAAAGAAAAATCCTTGTGATTAGTTCCCAAAAGCTTGCCTATGCACCATCTGTTACACTTTGTTCCAGCTCTTCCAAGAGAATTTCCTGGAGCATCCAGACCTGATATTCCAGTCTTCCTTTGCAATTACAGATACAGCTTGTTTAAGGGCCATAAGACAAGTATTTATTGCAAGCCATAAACATGGGAAATGGAAACAGTGAGCTGTGAGCAGGCAATAGAAAATGGTGCAAGGTAGAATGAAAGCGTGGCTACAAAATGAGCTGCAGCAACCACAAACTGCAAACAGTGATTTATCACAGTGGCAAACAAAAATCAACAACCATAACCTGCCCCTTTGGCACCCTCACAGCACGCAGCAATAATGAAAAAAATAACGCAGAAGCCACTTCCTACTCTCTTAAACAGGGGTGTCAATGAATGCTTGGTTCTGCATCCTGACCCTCCTACTGGATGGGCATTAAGCCCAGCTGGAGCTTCCCAAGTGAGCCAGGCTCATGCCTGCAGAGCAGCACTGGCACCCAGGAACTGAGGAAGAGCCAGAGCTGCCACTCAGCCCTGCCCCTGCCAGCTGGGCACCTCTCACACCTGGGAGTCACTGCAGGGCATGTGGAGGAGGCTGAGCTTTTCTGAGTGACAAGCACAGAGCTCAGAGAGAGGGAGAGATGGAAGGGACAAGTCATCAGTCATATGGCAGCTGGCAGATCTTCTTGCTACTTCTTGAAAATCATACACTTCTTTCTCCAGCCTGATGCTGCCTTCATATTGCTCTGGGGACTTTTCCTTCCCTCAGTCCTACTCAGCCAAATGTCTGCCAGAAGAACTATCAGTGAGAGCTGATGCTCTTTGCTTTCTATACCTGAAATGAAGGATTAATTGTCTCAGACATTATCTACCTCAGGCTTGGAAATCCACCTAAAGTTCCAAACAGCCTGCTAAGCATTCACTTCTTTCATATTATGTCCGTGTTCCAGATTGCACCTCAGAGCAAAAATATGGTTGCTTGGTGATTCAGCAATTCCATTCCAATCTTTACACTTTGCAAGAAACTCCACTCTACTCCACCTTTTTGGTCTCTTTCTTACAGCTCTGTAAGCATCCAGGGAAAAGCAACTTCTGTCTCTTGATACTCTTGAGGAGCTGGTGACATCTCCTGATTAGAGGGTAGGACTAATAAAAAGGACATCTCCCAGTAGAAAGAGATCTGTAGTAGTGCTAAACAATTTTTAAACTGCAGTGTCACGTGCATCCATCTTCTATTCTAATATAAAATGTACCTTACTGTATTTTTGTTACACCTTTGTCATTACTTCTGTGCTAATCTCTCACAGATGTTCTAGCTATTGTACTATTCCTAAAAAACAGTCAATTTATCTTGTTTCTTTTTTTGGGATGTAGGTTGGTGTTCTCTTTTGATTTTTAGGGGGTTGGGGTTTTTGTTTGGGTTTTTTTTTTTTTTGCGGGGTTAGAGGGAATTTTTTTGGGGGGTTTTTTTTGGGTTGGTTTTTTTTGGGTTTTTTTTTTTTTTGCGGGGTTAGAGGGAATTTTTTTGGTGGGTTTATTTTGGGTTGGTTTCTTTTGGGATTTTTTTGGTGGTGTTTTATTCCAGCTCGGTTTAGAACTCACTGATGAAACAAAGCATAGATCATGCACCAGAAAATTACCAGAAATGTTCTACTGTTTGTTGATCCTGGCCAATACAATCAGTCTCTGTTTTGAAATCACCTTACCTGGAAAGAGAACCAATATTTCACAATGTAACAGATGAGTTCTTTACTGTGTGAGAATCTCACCATTTAAAGCCAATGCATGATTATTCATTCCTGAGACATTTTTGTGATATTCTATTTAGAGAACTCTCACCAGTGAAATGGTATTTTCATCTGTAATAGCCTCACCATGAGAAAAGAATAAAACTGACCTTCTGAAGAGCTGGTCTTCCCTCATCAAAGCACTTTTCCCCTACAGAAAACACATATTTTTTCAGTTCCTCCAGGAGACATTCTTCCCATCACACCTTTGCATGAGGCTGAAATAATACCATGCTCTGCTGTGCTGAAGTATTGAGAAATTATTAGTACTTAAAACCAAAAGTATATCTTAGTGCAATTACCAAGAACTATATTGTGATTCTTCCCCTGCTACACATAACAAAAATGTGCTAAAAAATGCCCATGGGTCACTGCATACAGTAGATGAAGCATGAGAATGGGAGCTGTGTTCCTCTGCATTCCAGTCCTAGCTTTGACAATCATCATCTTGCCCCAGGCAAATGACTTGGAACTCTTTGGAAGCAGCTTCTCTACCTGCGAAATAATAAAAAATATTTTACTGTCTAAAGCTTTCACCGTGAATTAAAGGCTAAGAGAACTATTATGCCTGAATTAAAAGGAGCTGAAAACAAGTTTTAACTGCGGGTTCCAAGCCAAACTCAGTCCGGTGGTAACCAAACGCAATCCAGATGAAAATCACTGGGGATTTCATTAAAAAGCCTCGCAGAGGCTTTTTTTTGACTGCATAAACTGACAGAGCAACACCAGACCCGGAGGGCTCAGCTAATTAAGCAGGTTTATAGGGAAACAAGATTATAAATTGCTGAGCTGAGTTAGAGACTTACAGCTGCGATGAATGTGCGTTTTGTGCGAGTGTGAGATAAGAGCTCAGCGTTCCCGGAGTTTGGTCACAATAGCTCTGCCTTCCCATTCTGCTGCCTAGTTTTTCCCTTCTCTGCAATTTCTCACACATTCCCAGAACTTCTAATACCCCCCTTTCAAAAGGCAGTGCTATGCATTCACGACTCATGGAAAAATAGAAAAATTTTGGGTCTGATAGGACGCTCGCTGCACCTCAGTCAGAGCACACTAAGATAGAAGTACTTGCAGCCCGTGTAAGTCTGGGCTTCCATATCCACAGTGCCACTGATTTTTTGCCCCATTTTATTTTAGAGAGCTTCCTTCATTCCAGCTACCTAGAATTTTTAAAAGGTCACCTTTCTCTAGGACGCAATCCTGAAGTTCTGTTTTATCACCAAAGCTTTAAAATGGAAAAGGGGGGGCACTGTGCTTCTGCTCAAGTTTTAGAGCTGCCTATTTTCTACTTAAAAATACCTGGATGACAAAAAATCTAGGAATTCATGCATAAATCATATTTTTTATATAATATAAATTACATTTGCAGTAAAGGGTAATAAAATCAAGAGGAAACACTGCATGGACTAGATTTCCCTAAAGAATCATAATACCTGAAATTCAGAGTTCACCTCTTCTGCCACAGCTTAAGTTGAGGGGAAAAAGAAAAAATCTGAACAAGCTATTACATAAATCCAAGAGATAACTGCATGATCAAAATCTCTAACTGCAACCCACAACTATCCAAACCGCTATGAAAAACATATGTTTGACATAAAAATAACTGGCATTATGTTCCCATGCAATGAAATCTCAGAATAAGTCATAGTTAATTATACATTCAGGGGAAAAAAAAAAAAGTGAATAATTTAACCCACATCTCAGATAAACTCGAACAAAGAGAAAAACATCCATCACCCCGTTGTATCTGTGCAGGGTATTTCCACATAGCCACAAAAGGAATAAGCAACAAAAGGCCTTATTCTTTACTAATTGAAGGACACATAAAAACTCTAATTAAAAATGGTCTGAACCGAGATGATAACTCAAATCATCAAATTACTCAAAGGTGAGATGCTTGCTGTGGTTCAATACTTTAAGCCAGAGCTAAACTGCCACCTTCAGGCTGGGTCTGAGTTTCAGGAGCAGGGTCCTGTGGAAAGAGGGAACTCCCACGTAAATTGCCCAGTTATCCCTTGTTTTGTAAATGGGGAAAGCAGAGACACTACTCTGCCCCAGGCTGTCCTTGCCATTCTCTTAGATTTTTTTTTTTTTAAGTATCTCCTTGATTACTGAGATTTTTAGCATCTTAGTAAATATCTTTTTGAAAGATCAATTCAGATATGCAGTTATATAGTACTATCAGAATCCACTGAAATGACTCTCCTTCGAGACACCAGGCAGTAATTCTGTCCATTCAGCCACCCTTTGATTAGGGGCCAAATGTCAGTGGAGCCAACACATTAGTGATCATTTTGGTCACTGGTGGTATAGGATCCTAATGTCAATGGCTTCTTAGATATTCCTACAAAGAATGTAGTATTCTGGTTTATTTAATTTTTTTTTTTAGCAAGCTTCTCATTATTTATGTGATTATAAGTTAGGAGATTTCAGGGTTCTTTTGTTTATATATAGCACAGTGGTTAATTGCTTTTTGTTGCCCTGAGGAGATGAGGAAAGTAATTTTATTACCTACATTCATGGTAATTTGGTCAACTCATGCAGAGGAAAGAAAAACTTTACTTTCAACTCAAGTGGAATGTCTGGGCTATTAAAGAGGAATTTGCCTCAAATAAATCACAAATTAAAGTATTATATCTGAGTTCTGGAAACCAGAAGACACAGCCCAGTTCAGAGGAAAGTGTAGCCCTTTGCTGCACAGGAGATTCAACTTAACAGTCCTGATGGTTTCCTTTGGCATAAAAATCTATTATTCACTTAATGTGATTATAGGATTAAGGTACTGTATTTTGTATCTGAGAATTTACTTGGTTTTACAGCTTCTAATCTATGACCTAATTGAACAGAAGTCATTTCCCCTTCTCCAAATTTCACTCGTACTCTCTAGTAAGAAGCTCTAAAATCAGTTCTTGTGCTGATCTTACCTCTGTAAAAAGGTTTGAGATTATTTCCTTATAATATCTCCTCTTATAGCCTGCAGGAATGACTGGAATACAAATCATATATAATATGGAATCAATGCCAATAAAGACAGGGATTGACATGAATGCAACAAACACCACAGGAGGTGTTAACATGTTGAGGTAAAATATTGATACAGGATGATGAATAGCCAAATAGTTTGGTTGTTCTTTTAATGTAAAAAATCTTGCAAAAAAAACTTTTCCTTTCCTCCTCATCTTTTCTAACACTAGATAATATCCCTTACTGATCTCTCATACCTTTATACAGTGTAGCTATAATTAATGAATCATCATCTGGGGTTATATCTAAACAAGATAACTCCCAGTTCTTTTTGCTCATTAGAAATATTTTAGCTTAAGCAATTCAGGTGAAAAAGAAGCATAAACAAAAATTATCCCACGAACAAGCAGGGTGAAAAGACAGCATCAAAGTGGAGAAAAGGAAGAAGGTTATTAGGAAAAAAATCAAACCAACAAACAAAAAACAAACCAAACCAAACCAAACCACCACAAATGTGAGGGGGAAGATTAAGTCTAGTTCAGAGAAAAAAATTCAGAATGCTGTATGTAGGTCAGTAGCTGCCAGGTTTTGCTTGCACCTTTATTCCTAGTGGACTGTGTGGATTATGGGTCCCTTTTATACATTGATTTCATTCATAATCACCTCTGGAAAGGGAATAAAATAAATAAATAAAATAATAAATAAGTAAAACCTGGCTAAAGCTTTGCAAAGCAGAACTATTTTTGCAAGCCTTATGAAGATAGAAGC
Organism: Tyrannus savana; assembly: GCA_013399735.1. Taxonomy (NCBI): domain Eukaryota; kingdom Metazoa; phylum Chordata; class Aves; order Passeriformes; family Tyrannidae; genus Tyrannus; species Tyrannus savana. The sequence continues at coordinate 117,138 of VXAW01007868.1, forward strand.
ATCTTGAGATGCCAGATAGTCATAAGATCTGCTCACCCTTACTGCAAATACCAAGACTGTAGTAGCTGTTCCATCTTCTGAAAACATAGCATTTATTTTTGGTCATTCTGCAAGGCCAGCCAAGACAACAACGCCAGTTTTAACACATCTGAAGAAGCACATAGATAGACACTGGCTTGAAAGATTTTATCAAAGTTCACTTAAATTAGGAGGAGATTTCCACTTGTTTCAAGTGGCTCTGAACGAGGGCAGCATCACTGGGGTTTGGGCACTTCAGTATTCTTGTATTATTGCAAAGCTGGAAGGATTTTAGTTAAAATAAAAGGCCTGCCGTGAATGAGAGTAAGTTTCTTAAATAGCTACTCAATTTTAGGTGCTATGAGCCTTAATGTTTCACGGTGTTCACACACACAGGCACCTCTGTGGATTTACACTCTGCAGGCATGAACTACAGTCCCAAGACGGGTGTGCAAGCAGCAGTTCTGCTGACCTGCAAAGATTCTTGTTATCATCACTAAAAATCAAAATACTTCATGATAATTCCTGAGTCGAACATTTTTCCACAGTCATGAATCAATTTATGCATCCAAATGCTGGCCATCTTCATACCAGATGGGTTCTCAAGGAAAAACAGGTTACTCGTGTTTGACAAGAATTTACTTAATCATTCTATGGATTAAAAACAGGCATCTTGACACAGTCCCATCAATCTGCATTTTAGTGGCATTTTAGAAGTAAGGATCTCATAAATACAGAAGAGATATTTAGGGAGAGATTTTTAAAAGGCAACATTTAGTGACGGGGTAAATACATTCACCCTCACTTTCCCATTCCATAAACAATGATGAGAATACATGACTGACTGTGCTCATGCACTTTGAGTTCAGCTGTTCTTAACAAAAGACATTATTAGAGCTTTTCACTTTAAATGGGAGAGCTGCTTACAGAAACATCCTCTTCATTCATCCCTCTCACGTGCACCTCTCAAAGCAGCACCTCAGTCACCTGAGCAGCACGTCAGCAGTGAAAGCACTGAACTCCTTCTTGCACAGGACTGACACAAAGCCCTCTGATGATTTAGGTCTGGATTAACCTTTCCATTCCTAGGCTGCCTGCAGAAGCCAACAGGAAGTTTGTTTACAAACTCTGCGCTGCTTACAGGTCTCCATGACATCACTTAACCTCCTGCAAGTCTGGAAGTGTTGGCTGGATTTGCCACGTGCACCACTCAGGAGAGAGAAATGGGATTATTCAGATTCCCTACGTGTTCCAGTCACACAATGTTAGGAAAAGTCAGCCTCCAGGACAGCTGCAATACAGTAGGGAGTGCTGTGATGAAACAACCTGAAGAGTGCAGCCCTATAAGAAAAGAATAAGAACGGGGAGGGGAGAGGGGGAAGTATTTGTGCAGCTTAAAATGGGTGGATAATTTAGGACACCACTATGGAGGAGAGAATGGGGCTGTACTTTGGAAAAAGCAGCTTATTTTTCTGATTCTTCCCCATACAAAGTCCTCTTGGGGCAGCCCAATGAGAGTGCAAACACAAAATGCAGTACAGCCATAGAAATGATTAAATGCTATGCAGAGGGTGAGGGAAAATGGTTATAAAGCCTTATATATTTCATGATCTCTATTTTGGGCTGCACTGTGCTTTTCAGAGGAAGTCCTATGTTGTCCCAGAGGTCACTGCTGTTACCATAGGTCTTGCTTACCTTCAAGATCCAGAAGATTCTCCCTCTCCTCTCTGCTCACCTGAAGATTCCCAAGAATCTCTTCCTCTAAGCTCACTGCTGAATAATTTCTTCGAGAATATACCTTTCATTTCAATTATTTCATTGTTTTTCTTCCACCTTATTCGTGTACAGCTCTAATTAATATAATTTTAACAATGCCTGAGGTTGGACTTTTTTTTTCTGCTACCTACTTAAAATCATGCTTTTTGCTTTCCCTTTGCACAAAGAAATGTGAATAAAGTACGTGCCATTGTGTCAGGGAGACACATTGGGAGTTATGACAAATCTAGGCTATCTGTAGTACAAGAGGTTTTCTTGTCACTTCATTCTAACTACATGCAATGGAGAAAAATCAAGCTTTTCAGTGTTCTGCAAAAAAACTTATTATAATAGCACCCTGCATTTCAGTTCCAACTCCTGTTCTGCATTTCATACTGTTGATTTGCAGAAAAAATAGAAGCCTTTGCAGAAGACTCTTTGTACCACCTTTCCAAATTTAAGAATGATGCTCTTTTTAGAATTATGGGGAACAGTTCCAGGAGGAGAAAACTATAATGGGAAAATTTTGTGTACTGCATCCTCTAAAAAGAGTAATTTTTGAAGAACTCTGCTGGAGGATACCAGAAAATAAGATGATATGTGGAAAATTTCAACTGGAATAGAGCTACCAGAATAAAGGCATAACTATACTGCTCTTTTTCACTTAAGCCAGTTTATTGTCATTTAGATTCCCTGGATCAAAAAGATGTAATTAATCTGCCTTTCCTCTCCCATCTGTTAATGTACCTACTTTGTGGAGAAAATTAAGAGCATGGACAGTAACACCAGAGCACTTGTGAAAAATCACAGAATCACAGAGCAGGAAGCAAAATGATCTACAGTGCCAAGAACAGGGACGGTCCACATTATTATCTGTGGCATTTTATATTGGGAATATCCCAATTCAGGATGTTTTAAACATTATATTTGCATTTTCGGTCCAAGTTGTTACTGAATTCACTGCATAAAAATGGTTTCTTTTTCTAATGGAGTCAATAGCAAAGTCATGTGCCAGTTGCATAGCAGGATTTTTCACTCTGTTAATTGTGATGGAACCTCATTATTCCTCCTGAAGATTTGGTCTCACAGTTATTTTCAGTTTTATCATGATCAGATTTCTAATTTCATCACTAAAGGATAACTGAAGTAACATTTATTTGCTCTAAAATTGGCATTATAACATAATTCATCTATTGCTTTAATCTTATGTCTGGCATTTTATTACTCTTAATTTTATTATTTTGGTATATTACTTTATTTTTTAAACTTTTTATTCAGATTGACTTTTTTTTTTACCTCTTCAGTATCATTTAAAACAGGGTTGCTGAAGTTTAACTGAGAAGCACATAAAAGAAGATTAAGCCTTAATAACTCACTAATATAATGTTTCCAATCAAAAAATTCTCGAGGAAAACAGAAGCTACAAATCCAGTTACTTAACATATTGAATGTCAGACATAATAGAAGATTAAAAAAAAAAAGTATCAATCAATTCCAATTTTGATTATTTTTTTTTTTAGCAGTTTGTGTTTCTTTTTTTAAGTTTCTACAAGTATGTTTGATGAGAAACATGACCAAACCACACCATCTACAACCCAGCTCCTGTGTCCTGCTCTGCCCACGACCTTGAGATCACCGTGCAATTTTTCCATTCCCCTCTTTCTAAATTCTCCCCCTTGTTGTGATGGATTTGCAGCTGCCTTGGAATAATGTATTAATACTTCATGTTGACCTGCTGCAGGGAAGATGAATGGTCTGAATAAACCCAGCGAGGTCCTGTCTGGAGGAGCAGGCACGAAGAAAATGACTATTTCAAGGCAGGCATCTCCATATTTGTTGAGGAACACACACAGAACTCTCATTTACAGCCAACCTACAAAACTCCTTTTCTATAAAGAGCCTCGAGGCAGAAGATCCCAAAGACCTGAAGCACAGATTTAAATTTGGATCCTCTCCAGCAAAGAGAAGCAGCAGTTCTTTCTGGGAATAAGATTCAGATATAGAATCCTAATGAGACTGTTAAAAAAGCTTCACCTGTCAAAGCCATCATCTGTGCCTGGTGAGATTTATGGTTAGGTAGGTTTGCAGGCCTGCTAACAAAAAAAAGGATTGTTCCGAGTCTTTTCTTTTTCTCTCTCTGAAAGCTTTGTTTCTGGTTTTAAATGAAACATTACTTTGATGAAGAAAAGCCCTTGCCAAACATTTTACCAAGCTCCCTAAGCCTGTGCAGCACCCACATTTAAAATGCTCCAGAAGTCTAGTCAAGAGAAGATAAAACAATGTATTTTTATGGACAAGGGATTCTCCAGAGGAAAAATTTGGCCCTTGAATCATTTTGGTAGATTTCCCGAGAACACCAGAGCTTCATGGTGAAGAAGTCAAAATAAAAGCAATATACTCTATATTTTTTAATGAGGAGAAGAAACTTAGGGGCTATTAGCCAGGCCAGCTACTTCAGTTACTGTAAAAATTCTACAAGCTGTCAAATAAACTGCTCTAAAGCAACTGGAAAGGAAAAACTAAAAGGAAACAATGCACCTCTGTACAAGTGTAAAAGCCCACTAAGAAAGTGGTTCTGGCTCCTGATCAGAAAGAAGTGCTGTTTGATATTTTCATTAGTACTTTGTGTGGAAATACATTGCAGCTTACTGTGAATGCAGAATATATGGGCAAAAAACAGGAAAATGGAGTAAAAAAAGGAAGCATCTCTTTCATCTCTGTACAGGACCCAAAAGGGAGGATTGCTGATGCTAAAGTCAGTTTATACTTGTAAGGAAGTTTGACAGGTATGTGGAGTCTCAGCCTTGGTCTAACAGTAGTGAAACGGTGACATTCCACCCTGGCAGTGAAAAATAAAAAGTACAATTTGCCATGTGCAAGAAGGCAGGAATAGGTAACAAAAACCTTTATAGCATAATATACATCTAAGTTTTCAACCATGATAATGAAATCCTTTGGAGCAAGTGCAGTTTCTCCTCCACTGTTTTCTGAAAGTTGCCTTTCACGAGAGCCCATCTCATTCCAAGGCAATTCTGTAGGTGCTACAATTACATGAAGGACAGATTATGATAATATGCTTGCTTGCTAAATTCTTTGTATTTGTATCTCAAAATAAGATAAAATATGCAAGTAAAAGTATAACTTTATTCCTGTGCAGAATTTCATTCAAGTTATCTTTTACTTCAGTGTTGTGGTGTTGATTTCTTATATTCTCTTTCCTCTCCACAAACTGCAACACATCTAAACCATGATTTATATTTTTGTCTGTGCAATGAAAAGTTTGAGGTTTAAGGCAAAGATTTTTTTAAATGGTGCTGCAAAAAAATCTCATAAGCCAACAAAGAAAATCAAGGATGTAACAGATGACAATGTCACTAAATATGAACTGAGACTGCTGTGGTAAGGATTGACTGAGTCATGGCACAGGATTTCACAAAGTGATGTAGGGCAATGTTTAGTCAAAGCAGACTAATCCCAGAGCCCCAAAGGTGGGGAGTTTTTTTTAATGATTTTTTATTTTTAGGGACCTAGCTTTCAGATATTAGACAATTTGTCAAAACTGAAGTCCTACAGGGTGAAGAAGAGAATCTTACCAGCACCACTACTGACCACCAACATTCCCTGCTGTGGCATTCACACTAGAAATCAGAAGACAGGCTAAAGAATCATTCAGCCACCATCATCTTGTCAAGCATCATGCAAGATCACGTTCATTGAGCTGTACCTCCATTTTCTGAGCCACAGATTTCAATGTAAGACCTGATTGCTGTGGAAATGTAAAGGAGACCATGAAAAAAAAAAAAAGGTTATTACAATTATGCCTCTTCTGATAAAAGCTAGCTACCTTGTCTTCATAAAAAGAAATTAGGAAGCCAAATTTAAAAAAAAAAATAAAAATTAAAACTTCTCTACTAAGTGACAAGAAGTCTGCAAGTGAACCTAGAACTGAAAAAAATTCACAGAATTTTTTGCATCAGAAAACAACAACCAGAAGAAAAAGAACAAGAGTGGGAACTTTAAAGGGCATTTAAGGATAGACAGGCCAAAATTAACTAGCTCAATTGTAATATGAAATCAGTATGAGGCTGTTAGAGAGAAAAAGTATGTTACTTTTGGGACATAGCTGTCAATCTTCTGATTTTTTTCAGTTTATATCAACACCACATAAAACCCAGAAGACATAAGCCTTTGCTGTACATAAACCCAAATGAATGAATTATAAGCCTACCAAATAACCATAAGTATAAAAAAAAAGACATTCATAATCCTGACCTAAAGTGAAGTCTACCCTTCACCCACACACAAAAGCTTCAGAGCTGTTAAATTTCATTTTCCCAAGGAGAAAACTAAACCCCCGTTTCACATGTTCACAGTGCAACAGTTTTATTTAGTTACCAGCTGAAGAATCAGCTTTACTAAAATTAAATGAAAGGAACAGTTTGATTAACTGTTACAGGGGTGTTTACAGTGTTCTTGGAGAGAGTGATAGCTTTCTCCAGAAGAGGCACTTGTAACAGGGTCAGGCATTTGAAAGAAACTCAATTACCCACACTATTTAATACTTGCATTTGTCCACATCCAGCATCTGTCACTACCTGCAGCTGGCCTGAAAAGTTGGCCATATATAAATTATGTCAATTTGCACCTTTAAGTACTTTTTATAGCTTTGTGTCCCCACAGCAGAGTAAATTCAGGCTCTCTGCTCCAGCTTCTGTACAGCCTGCCCTGGGCCCTTTCTCATTTCCTCTCTGAACCTTTGTTTCCATCTCCTGTGTTCATCATTCTCCACCACTAAAGCTTCCTCTCTCCTTTTTAAACTATTCTGGGACTTGAAACAATCCCCCTCTCCTTTCTGCACCTTAGGAAACCTTACCTGCCTTTTAAAGGTGGCCACCTGGTTTGCCTCTTCATGTGGTTTTACTTGGATATCATTAAGACCTCTTAGAGCAGAGAAAGTATGGGTTTTCAGTGCATGCAAAAGTCCTCTGTAAATGTATAGTTGTTACTGATAGCATGTATTATTACAGCTACAATTCATGCAGAATCCACTTTTCTTTCTGATCGTGTTTCATACCTTTTATCATTCAGTCTCTTTGCGAAATCGTCCTTTTACTGGATATTATTGCAAAGATTTGATCACAGAAATAGAAAATATTAATGTTTGCTACCGTTATTCTTCTGTGCCAAGCAGCTGTTGCAGTTCTTGGTTCTAAACACTTAATCCCTTAGACACTCAGGTTTTAAAATCCCTGATATATCAGCCAAGAAAAAAAGAGCACTTATTTATGCATCCTCTCTTCTTCATACAGAGCTTGTGATGAACTTTCTGCACAAGCTGAAAAAAATCCATTCATGCTTTAACCTGCCCTATAAAACCTGTCCTTTTTTCACCATGTTCCTGCAAGTCCTCCAAGATTTTTGTAAGATTGTGTGGCAAATAACAGACATCTTTTACAAGCAATTTTGTTCTATATGCTTCAGCATTTCTGCAGTCCCACATGCACAGAAATCTTTTTCCATCCAGCCTACAAAAAGCTTTCTTCTACGAATTCTGGTACACATAACTCTTGCCATAGATGTTTTCATTCTGCTTTATAGGATAATTTCTACAGGAATCCAAACTACTGGTGACACAAAAAAAATTTCAGCAATTGAACTGCATATTCAGGTCACAAGTATAATAAATTACTCTATAGGAGGAGCCCATGCATTCCATATGTGTACCCAGCTCACCCTACATCCATCACTTGGGCAGTCTGAAAATTCCTGTGTAAATCAGTATTTGATTGACTGTCAAATGTTTCTTCATCACAAATACCATACACAGAGCCACTGTCAAAAATTTTATATATTATTTTCAACTCTCTGAGAGACAAAATCACTGAAAAGTTGAAAATATGAAAATATGATTTATTCATGTGTTTCAGTCATTCAAGAACAGCAATTATAAACTGCAGAGGAATTCTTGAATTAACATAACCTGAAACTGTACATTAGGAATTCAGGAGAAGATATTGATGATGATGATGACAACAATACAATGGAAACCTAGAATAAAAAACAAACATTAGAGTTGGATGAAAAAGTAACTGAAGTTGATAAATACGATCAGAGTTAAGAAGGCTGTATTGTAACTTCTTTGGAACTGGGGAAACCTTAAAATAAATCATTCAGTAAACACAGGGGTGAAGAATTAAGTAAACTATGAGCTGGGGATCTTGCCAGAAATCCCTTGTATTTAAGCAGGAGCTCAACAAATTACCTGGAAGCACGACTGGAACATGTTGTAAGTACAGAGCCTTAAGACAGTTTGTAATTATTTCTTCCAAAACAGGACAGCAGACTAAACGATGGAAACTGCAAAACTGTTTTATCAAGCACAGTTACTGTTACACCTCTGCTAACACCATCACTAAAATACTGCTGCCTTAAAAAGATAGAGCAAGTTAAATCAAAAAATATTGGTCTTGAGCCAGGTCTTATAAAAGTTAACACTCTCACTGACATCAGCAACTTCATTTTTGACCCATTAACTTCAATAAAAAAGTAACACAAAAGACTATTTATTCATTATGGAGCTATGTACTTGTTTATTACTATTTAATTTAATTACATCCTTTAAGGTTGTTGTAAATTTTTTAATAGATATTATTTCCAAAAAAAAAAAAAAAATTAACAGAATCACAGTACAGAAAAGCAAAATTAAGTAGGGAGCAGTAAAAACTTAGATGTTGCATGTATTACAGGCTGCTACTGGAGACACACTTCAAGTACTCAAAGTTCTACACCAGTATAAGAGATGTAATAATTGTGAGCAGTTTTACAGTGGTAAGAAGTCACTCTGAATCAGTCAAGAAGCCAGAGGAAAGCATAAATAGACATATATACAGCATACAGTAGCTCAACTCCTTTTAAATAATTCAAAGAAAATCTTCTAAGGCTGAAATCTTAATATACTGGTTTGCTTTAAAAATCATGACAACATGATAAAGCTTAAAACACGCCTGCAAAGCACTGCACTGTGAGCCCCACAGCAGTAATAATATCTTTTATATCATCCATGGGATAGAATGCATTTCCAGCCAAGTGGAAAAGGTCAGTGTCAATACTGACCTTGAAGAATTTGTAACAGAAAGTGTAACTATCCACTATAATTTGTCTGGAGCTCTCACAGATTCTCATTCTTTTCAGTCTATAAACTTTTTTTTCCCAATAAAATATGGTTCCAGCTCAAGTGCAAGTGTCGTGGTTTAACCCCAGCCAGCAAGGAAGTTCCACACAGCCACTCACTCATTCCCTGGTGGGGTGGGAAGCAGAGTCAGAAAAAGCTTAAAGCAGTGATTTAAGATAAGTTTGTTATCCTTATTTTCATACTAAACCCAGAACACAGCACTGTAAGCTCTACCTCAACCAAAAAAAAAAAAAACAAAAACAAAACAACAAACAAAACCCAGAAAAACCCACAAAAACCAAACAAACAAAACCAAACAAACAAACAAAACCCCCAAAACCAAAATAAAACAAAAATGTATAATGGCACTATCTGTCAGCATCTTTCAGTATGTCTATAAGGAGATGCTTTTTGAAATTAGGGAAGAGAGAGCAAGTCATTTGAGCAGCTGTTCACTGTCCAGGACCTGCTGCTTGAGTAAACGCCAGCTCTCCTGAGTGTCTGTTTGGAATTCATCATCAGTGCACAATTCCCTCCTGACAAGGAATTTCAGACTTTGAACCTGTTGTGCTTTGCTTCCAAGTCAGCCTCTCAATACTGTACAGAGTCTCTCCTACATTCAGTACTGTGGGTATTATCTGGTTTTGAGAAAGCCTTACTTTGATGATGTCTCTCCTAATATAACAGAGTAATTTAATGTCACATAACACACACATTTCTTATGGTAGGCAGATGGTGTTATGTATGATCTGTAAATGTCCTTGAAAGATTTGCATTAAAATTGTAAAACTTGGGGAAAAAAAAATGTATAATGGCACTAGCTTTGTAGCAACTGAGGCCTCTACAATTCTACTTTCTGCTGAAGTAAAAAAGAAAGCCAAGTATATCAGCATGGTCTTGCTCCTCGGTTTTCTACCCCAAAATCTGTCTTAGCTATCACAATGGGAGGATAGGAGGTGAGAAAGTGCAAAACCTCCTGGGCCAAAGCATGTAAAGCTTTGAGTGTATTCATCAGTACTCTGACCTGCACATAAAAGTGAACAAGAAGCAAGTGCAGTGTTCAGACACTAAAATAAAATCTGTAAAAATTGCCGCTTATGAAAGCCACCATTTCAAAACCATTCTTGCAGCAGAAGACTTTCTGTGGGCTCACTTTTGCGAGGGGAGCAAACACAAGGTTTACATTCCCATCTACCTCCCCGTGTTGACTCCTCCTCATAATTTGAAACAGTAGGAGTACGTGTCATTATCTGCTCAGAGAAAAATCACACATGATCTGCACAAGTATAATAATGCATTCCCATTTCATTGTCATCGCAGGGCGATGGTAGGTGTGCTCAGAGGTGCGTTGTATAGCAACACTTGTTTCTCTGTGCAGTGCTGGCGTTTAGTGTAGGATGGTTTGAAGGGTAATCTCGAGAGCCAAGAGGAGTTTTCGTGCTTCACTCCAAGTGCTCAGATTTTATATTAAGTAGGATATTGGTATCAATAAATGTTAGTTAAGCCATCCTGTTTCCACGGTGGTCCTGTGAAGCCTAACTACCTGTTGTACCCATAGGAAACTCTTTTGCAGCGGAGCTAGAGAGGCTTAATGCTTTAATGATTCTAAAGATCACGCTTTAAGCCACATATTATTTCTTGTCCCTTATTGCATGCATGCAACAATTACCCTAGTGCCAGCTCTTCTCCTTCATCAGACTCTTTCCTAGGTATCAGCTCAACTCACCTTCTACCCAAAGAGGGATGAAAGGAAAAGCATTCTGTGTTTGCTGAAGAGCAGAAATGAAACCTGAATTTTTCTCTCATGAGCAGCAAACCCAAAACCTGAACTTTTCTTCTTGAACTGCTGCAGAGTGTCAAAGGAAGCTCAGAACCCTTCCTAAGAGACAAAGTTACTACCTGATCCCCCAGGATACCTTACAAGGGAAGCAAGACACACGATTTCAGTACAGCATTGTCTCCCGAAAAAGATGCAGAACTGAAAGAAGCATGAAGAGCATGCTACAAAAAACCTGTCTCTGGCTCCAAGCCATCAGTGAAACCAGTTATGCATCTGCTGCTTCTGGCATTAAAAAACCAAGGAACAAAAGGCCATATCAGTTGTGTGCTGCATAATTTTCTAGGTATCTATATGTTTGTTGTGTTTATGATGTTTCCATGACATTAAAATATTTTCTCTGATCTGACTTTTCAGGTATATTTTTTTAAACATTTCACAAATGGTGGTATTTACATACATACAAGTGGTATGTAGTGTCACTTTTTAGTAAAATAGTTGTATTGTAAATTAACAGCTGATCAATTTACCTTTTTTGCATTGTCCCAAATTGTGCAACAAGTTGATTTTGTTGGGTTCTTATTGCAGCCTGCAGGGATGTGATGGGGATTTTTGTTATACCAAGGTTGAACCTGAGTCCTGTATGTTTACAGAGATAATCTTCCTCCATCCAAAAAATACTGAGACTGAGAACTAATCTTCTTAATGTGGTTCTTGTAGACTACCACACATTAGCTCAGCCCTGATGCCCTTCAGCCTACAGAATGCAAAAAAGAGGAAAAGTGATTCACTTGAGGGTTCATAAAATCTCAAAGATTTTTATCCCCTGACATGCTCCAGGATCTCCAAAACTTGACCAACTCCCCTGCTGCTGAAGCCCCTTCTCTGCCTGCACAGAGCTGGTGTTGTATTTGGACAACACATATCACGTCACCTTCAGCCTTTTCTTCTACCCTGACGAGTATGTGGGAAAAAAAAACACCAACACATCAGTCAAAACAGACAGACCCAGTTCTGCTTCCTTCCACTCTCATCCTTCCTCACTCTTGCACATTAAGAACTTTATCTAGCTTCTAATTGGGCAACTTACAATTTACCACCCCACTGCCACATGCAAAAGCCTTTTTTTTAAAAATAAAACCTTTCCCTGTAATAATGAGAGCTGCTCTTTTTGTTTGGTCTGGTACATTTTCCAAACCTTTCACTTACCGCAGAAAATTATCATAACATTCAGAATGAAACCGTAAATATTCAGCTTTTCTCCTAAGGGTACAAAACCACTAAAAAAAATTTCATGAATTATAGATCCATCCTGAAGAAAATACCGTAGAGCATATCGAGCTGGGCTGTGCTCAACAGCTGTAGGATTTACAGACACCAGTAAGAGAGCAGCTTGAGAACTTGCTCTTGGGTGCCTATGGCAACCATCAGTAATACAAAAGTCCCCAAATTACCAACACTCCTGCAATTTTTTAAGCATATATGGAACTTGGTTGTTAACAAAAAGAGCTCGGTGTACTCAGGGGGAAACCCTACAGCAGAGAAAAACTGAGGAAAAAGAGCTGAAAACAGTCTGAGGCAAATAAATTCAGCAGCAAAAACATACATATGGCTGGAATGGGAAGGGAAGTGGCAGATGATTAACGTGAAGCAGTGACAGCATGATGCTATGAGAGTCAAATTGCCTGTTATTGTTAAAAATGCAATTAATTCTGTAAAACGTTGTGCTAGGCTGACAGACAAGTATCAGAAAAAGTTTAAGAACTGGATCAAGTGCCAGAAAATGGCAGTGGAGTAAGAAATGTTGAACTACACGATTTCAGATGGAAAGATTGGCAGCAAAAAAACAAAAACAAGAGAGAGATGGGGAAAAAAAAAAGAGATGTAGGATGTGACATGCCTTTTTGTGTGACATTTTCTGCAATGCATCTGCTTCTCAATTATTTTTTAGAAGAGAAGCCCTTTCCCAAGGTTGAGTTTCAATCAAATAAATAAGTGTCATTTTACACATTTTGCCTATTCTCTGTCTTTCTCAGAAATGGTCTGTACACTAGTTTCTCTAAAACTTTAAAGACTATTTTTCTCAGGAATACCACAGAGTCCTTATTCCAAAAGAGAATTTATTTTTAAAATATTTAGTTAACTTGGCACTTTCTAAAACCCAAACAATTCATCAGTCTCTCTTACACACCTTTTTACTATTACACTGAGAGCCTATTCCCACATCTACCACCCAAACCATCTCTAAGCACTTGGGACTAAACTTTCAGTATTTCTTAACCATTCTCAGTAAGAAACTTGAGTAAATACAGAGCTCCTTCTCATACTTAAAAAAAATTAAATCATTATCAAAAATGACAGTTTGTTCCTTTTCATTCGAGCAGAAGAAAAAGATTTTTTTTTAATGGCAGTTTGATCTCCTTCAACTCATTTTCAAGAAATTAAGTTTCTCCCTATCATAATGACCAGCATCTTTAAAATGATGGTCTGACCACAAGAGATTTACTCTGTAAGAGCTGTGATCTGCTTCCCACTTCTCCCATGATTTTGGAATACTAAAATTTACTACTATATACTAATTTATTAAGAACTAACTCCTCATCTTTACCATTTTACTGCACGATTCAGAGGGGGAATTCTGCAAGCATTACAGTAACAAAGAGGATATTAAACTGTCATTGACTTGACAATTTTTCATTACTGAATTGCTTAACGTGTTATATAAGTGTTCTTTCATTGTTGAGATCTCTTTCTTTAAAGCAGGGGTACTTCAGAAAGTTCAGTGATGTTGCCTTCTGACATTTTTGAAGTACAGGAAAGTGAAAAGCAAACTTTGCAGAAATGTGTCTCTGAGTCCATTTTGCACAGAAAAGCTAAGTCTGATCAGAGACTAAAGAGGATCAGTAAGTGTCAATTAATTTTCCACCAGTTGTTCCTGTAATTTAAGTCTTACTACAACCATTCTTCTTCCTTCTCTAAAACTTAATACCAAAGCAAAGAAATGACACTTAAACCCAGTAAATTACCTACTGAATTGTAAACTGATTTCTAAAACATTTTTAATTGAAACAAACCCCTTGTTTTCATCAGGAATAACTGTTAAACAAAGTCTCCAGAGTAAAGCACACTTTCAGCATAGTTGCATCACAGTTTCGGGGGGGATTTAGACTTCAGGTAGTATTTTTGTAAAATACTCCACCCATGCTCTGTGTAGTAATTGTAGCACTGCATTCCTCCAGCTCTAGGCTGACTCCAGTTTACCCAGAGTTTTATACCTTGGGAAAACCTTCCACTGTTAAAACACACAGATCCAGGGTGGTAAAAGTTTCCCCCAGCTACAGAGAGATGCAGAAAAAGGGCAAGGACATGCAAATCTCAGAGAACATCCATTCGACTTAAGCAATAAACCCCAAAAACTCAGCCTTTTTCTGCAGCTACTCAAGTTTAATCCCACAAGTAACTCTGGAATCTGATGGAAAGAAGTGAGGGTAGAATTTAGGCCTTGAGTATAAAGAACCTCAAAGCTAATAGAAACCCTCAGACTTCCAGAAGCTGCATTTCAGCCACGCTGAATGGAAAAAGGTGTCTCACAAAATGTAACGTGTAACCTGTTTGGTTTGGGTTTTTTTTCCAGAAAATACCTCCATGCCCATTTTCAGCCACAGTAGCTAAAACTCAGCTAAAACACAGTAGCTAAAAGAAAAACTGACTGAAGTTTGAAGGCAAAGGCAGGCTGTTAACTCGTGATGGTAATTATTTCTTTTCAGGAATGCAGAGGAAAAAAGCATCAGAGTTTTTATTTTTTGCTGAACTGACAAGTTCCTTAACTCAGTCACACCTTCAAAATGAGTCACCAAGAATAAGATCCAAGGGCAAAGGCTCTGGATAATATCAAACACTTAACCAAGGATAACAATCAGCACAGAAGACTGTGTTGTTTAATTGCCCCATGGTGTATCAAAGAAGGGCTGGTGTGATTAAAATAGAAACTTATACATTTACTGGGAACAAATATGGAAAAACTATGGTTTTCAACAAACCAGGACATATTTCATGAAGTGCCATGAAATATGTACCCCAGACCCTAGGGATAAGAGTAGGAGGAGTGTCCTTCTGATGTCTCTGACACTGCAGAACACTGACAACTCTTTTTCTGAAAAATGTAATCATGAAGCCTGTCCCAGGGAATGCTGTAAATTGAATCCTGATTTTTGTAACACAGTCATAAATCCAGAGAAATTCCATTGACTATTGCTGTGCAAAGAAACCATCTACTAAAATTCTATCTAAAAATATTAAGACTCTAAGAAAACCCAAAAAAAAGGATAATAGTAAATTGACATAAATCAGCTGAGTACCTGGAAAAAAGGGAGCTAAGAGCAAAGAATAGGTAGAATACATACTTGAGAATAAAAGAATCCTATATAATAATATGGGATTGGGTTATTTTCATTAAAAACCAGTTGATACTCTGAAACAAGGCCCTTGCAATGATGAGTTCATCCATGGAGCATAAACTGGAGTAGACCCCATGTTACATATTCAGTTTTTGACAGCATTACTGCACAGCCACAGTCAGGCTGATCTAAGTGCCAATCACATGCTGTGGTCTGCCAGTACAGAACTTTTTTCCTATATTCCTATCTTTTGCATACATTCATGGATCTGAGAATGCTTTTTTTCCTTAATCTCAGACAATATTTTCCTTCTTTAATATTGCACCCAGAAAGGCTCCCCTTAGTACTGGCAGAGGAGTTTTCATGATTTCTGTATCTAGATCCTATTAATTCATTTTCTGTTAAACAAAAAAGTGCCAAGTCACTTTATAGACCAAGAGGCAATGGTACAAAAGGTTCACAAGTGATGACTCAGGTTCTGTAACACAGCACACTTGGACAGTCACGACTGAGCAAAATTTTATGGGCAGAGCTCTTTACCTGCACATAATCTGTACTCATGACTTAAAGGGTTTTTTTAATGTTAGAAGTATTAGAAAATCCCAGTGTGTAACCAAAACTTTAAAAGATTTAGGTCAGTGATGACAGGTCACAGAAAATAAAAAGGAATGATAATCCACAGGTAAGAAAATAACAGAATAGCCCTACTGTGCAAAGAATTATCCTTTACTTGAGCAGAAAACTATTTAAATTGTAGAACATAATATTCATACTCTTAGACACTTGTGTGAAGGATACAGTAGCATTATGGAGTAACACCAAAAGCAACACATCCACAGCAAAGGCAGAACATGAATTAATATTTCCCCAAGTGTATAACAAATTGCACAATGAAAAATGGTGTTTCCTCCAGAATTAGAAATAATTAGAACTAGTCATGCAAATAAGAACGTTCTAATTTTCCCCTTATGAAGCATGTGCCCATTGCAAATCATTGACTTCTTCAGTTTAAAAAAAGAGTTCTCCTCTGCAGCTCTAATAATCAGTGGCAGACAAATAAAAGAAATATATGTATTTACCATCCTACTGAGGCAAAACAGAACACATGCACAGGAAATTTGAAAGAGAAAAAAAAAGAATAAAAAGATAAATTACCTTTTAATATTAAATACTGAGGGAACTGCAGCACTGTGCATGCCAGGAGTGACATTATGGATGCAGTTCATGTCACGTACAACTGACCAACTGAATCCTGCCATTTCTTTCCTTTCTCCCCCATCTCCTACTCCTTATGCTTGTGAAAAGGTGTGTGCACCTAACAGAGCTGTGCATTTTGGTCAGTCTTGCTTTCTGTCTTCATTCACTTTCAAGCTAGAACATTTTTTATTAAATATCTCTATATGGATTATCAACATTGTTCTACTTTGTACAAGTTCTGCCTCAGTGGGACTGCACCGATGGAACTAAGACTTAACCCAGGGAGATAAGATATTCTCTAGTCATTAACTTGTGAAAAAAGATAAGGAATTTCATCACAAATAGACTCATTTTGCCTTTAATCTATAAATTAAAACACCCAACATTATTTTAAAAAACAAACAAAC
Organism: Tyrannus savana; assembly: GCA_013399735.1. Classification (NCBI taxonomy): domain Eukaryota; kingdom Metazoa; phylum Chordata; class Aves; order Passeriformes; family Tyrannidae; genus Tyrannus; species Tyrannus savana. The sequence continues at coordinate 133,860 of VXAW01007868.1, forward strand.
AAACAAACAAAACACCACAGAGTATCTTTTCTGAACAGACACCTTGTCTGCATAAACATCCTCACTCTGTACCTAAGTTACTTAGTTCCATCCTTATCACCCTTCACAGTGGGTCAGCTGGCACAAACAGTGGTTTAACAGGGTCTGGTCCAAGGTTTAGGCTTAACAAGACGAGTAAAAAAATGAATAAACAATTTTTTATTCCATAGAAAGTAACTTTACAATAAAAATCTAGCAGCCTAAAGGAATTGCCTCATGCTCACATGTTGTTACCTTTCCCTTGCACTGAGTTAATTTCCAAAACTGTGTTAAACCTTTTGTTTATGGTTTTGAAATACAGACTGAAGAAATTGTAGCCATTTATGAAAAACTAAAATACTGAGATAAAATAAAGACAAAAACTAAGAAAATTTTTTAGACCAGGAATAAGAAAAGAATCCTTTCAGATCAGAGTGAGGTTCTTCACTATAATTTCTTGGCATGAGTGGTTACCTTCCACCATATGCTGACATTCTTGCCATTATACCAAGTACAACAACAACAATATTCCTCCCTTTAAAGCCTTCTATGAGGCTTGTGGTGTGATAGGTGGATAGAATCCCTGCATGCACAGTCTAGATTGTCTTAATTCTCAACCCTTATCAGGAGATATGTTGCCTTTCTTAAAATTGACCTGCTGGTTACTGAAGTGTCTTAAATTTTCTGGGCTGGTCAGAAAGATTTGGCCTCCCAAGGTGGCCAAAGGAGCAAATAACAACCTGCTGGCAAGTTGCTCCAAATAGATTCCAGGCAGCTTGTCTTGTGAGGATGCTTTAACTTCAGTGGAAAGCTAAATATCAAGGCTACATAAATCCCTTTTATTCACACAAGCAGGATTCAATTAAAAAAAAATCATCCTACGTTCAAAAAAGGAGACCAGCTCACTGCAGCTTCAAAAGTTGACCTCTATTCTTCCAGCATGCAGGGAGTGAAATGCATAGGAACTACATTCATTGTTTCATATACTATTAACACTAATGACTACCAGGATTTTAAGAGGAAAATTCTCTGAATTAATTTATTTTGAAAATGTATTAATGAAAATGACAAAACACCGTTCAGGGAACTGAATTAGTGTTGGTCCACTGAAATAATAGCACAATTATTTTCGTTCCTGCCAGCTGATCCAAAGTTAAGATCCCTGAAGCAGACAGAATCCAGAGGCACAATCAAGTTTAAATTTAAGTATGGGATTATGTTCAGTCCGCTATTTGATTAACTTCATCCTGATCTTTAGAGCTGGCTTCTTTCACCAAGTCATTCCAGACCACTGAGCTGCTGAGATATAGAAAGCTTCTGAAAGTGGCAGTTATAGGCAGAAAAGAACATTTTTCGCTCAATGAAATTCATGGACTTCCCTAATTTATGCCTCTAACTGAACTCATTTGATTACAGTTTTGTTCTATTTTCTTTTAATTAGCCAGGGAAGTTGAAATTAATTATGTCTTATGTAGGGATGTAGTACCAGGATGTTCCATGCAGGCATCATGCAAATACGAAATTTAAACAAAAAAATAACAAAAAAAAATAAATCTAAAAATTGATTAAGCTAAGTTACAAAGACAGGTGCACTGCAATGTAGTGTTGATTTACCTTCACTGATAAAAATGCAATCCCCACTTTAACAGGTGGTGATTTAAAAGCTGCCGTGGTCAGTGCTGCACAAAAAACCTCCCCACACAATTCTGGTGGTGCTGGGTGTTCCATGGAAGGGTAACTGTGCAGTCACTGCCTGGAGCACTCATTGCTCTCCTCCTGATTGCAAGGACAGAGTCTGTACATGAACCTGGCTCAGGCACAGAGAGCCAAAAGCTTTCAGCTGTCCGCCCCCGGTGCCTATTTGCATAAAGCTAAATACAATTTAGTTACACGTTTGGATATGAGCATGTTCTGAGCCACTCAATCAAATTCCACCAAGCTATTCTGTGGTGTAAATAACTAAGCAAAATCTGGTCTTAACTGTGTACATCTTGTCCCTGCTGCCAGAAAACACAGGCACTTTTCATGGAAAACTGGACTGCTGAAAGTTCTTGGTGCAGCGCTCCCCATTAAAGCGGTTAAATCTGCTGACCTAATTTGTCTTTGATTGTTACATCACTTTGAGACAACTGAGGACAAATCTCACGTTCCAGTGCTACTGTTCCAAGCTGTTCAGTAGCCAGCACCAGCAGGTAGGTAACAAGCACCATGCTGCCTCCTCACAGCCAGAGCAGCCCAAGGGAGAGCTGAACACCTGCTTTTAGCCGGAATAAAAATTTACCAAACACTGGTAAGAATTCAAAGCCTGTATTTCTTTAAGAAAAATACGTATCAGATGAGGGTATGCTCTCCCTCCTGTTGTATATAGGTNGTTCTTGGTGCAGCGCTCCCCATTAAAGCGGTTAAATCTGCTGACCTAATTTGTCTTTGATTGTTACATCACTTTGAGACAACTGAGGACAAATCTCACGTTCCAGTGCTACTGTTCCAAGCTGTTCAGTAGCCAGCACCAGCAGGTAGGTAACAAGCACCATGCTGCCTCCTCACAGCCAGAGCAGCCCAAGGGAGAGCTGAACACCTGCTTTTAGCCGGAATAAAAATTTACCAAACACTGGTAAGAATTCAAAGCCTGTATTTCTTTAAGAAAAATACGTATCAGATGAGGGTATGCTCTCCCTCCTGTTGTATATAGGTGCAGTATTTCTTCTTTTTAGTACCAGTCATGGCTGGTTCATTTCTTCCTAACTGGCGAGTCAAAGTTCGAAGCACAGTTTTCCATTACTTCTTCCTCCAAGGCTGCTTGCTATCCTTTTTATAGGGGGAGAGTTTACTTGCTGGATGCAGCAATTCTGCTCTACACTGGGGTAGTCACACTGCATTATATATCATAGAGCACAGCTTGCTTATTTTACTGTGGCTGTTGCAGACAGCTAGCTAATATGTTCAGAAATACTGCGCTCCAAAATAAACTGCACATGAAATTGTTAGGACAGGAGCTGTACACTAGTACAGTCTAGAATTCAGCTTACATACCACACTTGTAAATTAGTGGGAAGAAGAATCATAGCTGGCTGCTAAAATGTATTGCTTTTAATGCAAGAGGCTCTCTTATGTTTCTTCCTAAACACCCATACTTTTCTCTTTAGTTTGTATTGAGAGCTTGACATTCCAGACTGTGAAGTTTAAAAAAGCTGACCTTGAAAACACAGTCACATTTATTTTTGAATGTTAGTTTAGCTTCACACCCTGGAAGTGGCTTCCTGCCTTCCAGATTTTGCTGAGCATCGTATGACCAGCCGTGCCTGAATTCGCTGCACAGCTCCCTTCAGGCCACATGATAACCACTCAGAACCCAGCCACTGACAGTCTGAAATACAAAAAAGTGCCTGTTCTAGTAACCCATGCTACAATCACCTCCACCCTCCTTAACCACCTGCCCTCTCCTTCAGCAAAAAGGGAACCTACTCGCTCACAGCCCTTATCATTCTCGGAGCTCCCTGCAGCAGGATTTCTCTGGGATCTTCCCCAGCATGGCATGAAGGGCATTTTCACTCCCCCACAGCCTCCGTGCAGTGATTTCACACCCAGGTAGGCATTTCAAAGGGGAGAGTTCTTCCCATGAGGAACCTGACACGGTCTTGCCGAAGGCTTCGCACGCCCTGCTCGGAGCAAGCCCAGCACAGGCTCCCCTGCACCCTGCTGAGCTGTGAGATGTCTGTTCCTCACAGCAATCTGTCGGGCTGACATCAAGGGTGAAGGGGTTGCCCGGTGCCAACACCAGCTTCTAACATTTCCATGAAAATTCCCTAACAGCAGTAGTATAACTACCTACACGGTAATCCTGATTGGCAGTGCAGGAAGTAAAACTGTGAGAATATATCCAGTGCCCTGCAGGGAAAGGTGGGATCACCTCGATGTCATTAACACAGCTGGACTTGTGCAATATGTGCAGTGCAGGCATTAACTTGAGCCCACCATCTGTAGTGCCTGGGAAAGCCTGAGAGCAAAAAGGTACTTGGATATAGACAATTTCCAAAGAGGACTGTTCAAACACAGAACACTGTCCTAATTCCTGAGATTTCCAGCTAGCTGCAAGCTCTCCACAGTCAAGTTTTCAGATAGCTGTGAAAGAATCTACAGCACTTTACATTTTAGTTGATATTTCTCTCACATGTGACCCAATTCAGCAAGGCTGGCTTGGAAAGTATTTCCCCACCTTACAAAATCACTTATTCACCACTCAGATGGACAATACTCTCACCTCACACTTGGCATTGTGTTTCACATCTGGCCTCACATTTAATCAGATTTACAGCTCCACTGTCTTTAATAGAATTGCTCCTGACATGTACTAGTGATGTTCATAATTAGGGAATAAGCACATGACATAGCAAAATCAGGATAGTTTACCTGTTTGTGCCTGTCAGATGAGCTGTTAGGACTTATTAAACATCCACTCTTAGCTTATCCTAATTGTGAAGTAAAACAGGCTGTCTTAAGCCTGAATTGAAGAATGAGAAGACAGAAAATAGCTGACAAATAATTACAGAGGATATTATTAAAATTATTATTAAAATAAACAGCAAGAAATCCCCCAATCACCAAGTTCTCAGAGAACAATTAGTCCATCTCCTATGAGAAGACAGGAAAACAACCATTAATGATCATGTTTCTGTGCCAGACTGAAAAAAAAAAAAAAAAAAAAAAAACCTGTTGCTGCTTAAGGGATTTTCATTTGTTTTACAGCACATACTGCTGGCACACATATTGTGCAATAATACTGTTATGTCAGCCCTCTTGTGGAATCACAATTTCTTAGCCAGCTGCAGTATTTACACGGATTTATTAGATCCAAAAGTCCATGTAAGCACATCACCTGAATGAGAATGAGGCATCTGAAAGTTTTACATAACCAGGGCGTCTGCAGCAGGACAGGACCCAACAGTGGCTCCTGCTGGAGCAGCCTTGGGAAAGCAAACACAATTCAGCAGTGCTGAAGCTCTGCTGGTACTGCATAGCTTAATTCTGAATGACCACAGGCTGAGTCTTCATGAAGGCACAAACATTAGAATTTGGGGCTTTCAGATTAATTTGTCTTTGGTCAATAATGACATACTCTGTCTTTGTTTGGTCCTTACCCCAGCTCATTGGGGTATGAACTCATTTAACTCCACTCAATTAAACAGGGTATTGCAAAATTATGCCAGCTGATACTCCAGGTCTGTGATCCTTTATTAAAAACGGCTCTGCTAAATATTAATTTATTTTGCTCAATCGAATGAAACGCTACCCCATCCAGCACATTTTAGCTTGTCAGGATAACGCTTTGGAGTACATGGGGGTTGTAATTCTCCCTGTAGAGACAGGTTGGGAACAGCGAGATTCACAGCAGGTAGGAGAGCTCAGCTCCCCAGCACTGACAGCAAAACACTGCAAAATCTCAGCGTGGCAAACTGCACCATCCACAGGCACAGAGCCAGGGATGTATCCTTTGGAGATCTCGGGATAACGTACAGAAATATGAGAACAGCATGTTCTCACTCATCCTGACAGCCCAGCCCAGCCCCACTGTGAATGGACATTAATAACTACAACACCAAAAAGCCAGCCAATTCTTTTAGCCATTTTACAGCTCCCCATATAAACTGCACCAGCACTGCAGACAGCCCCCCAAAAAAATAAAAAAAAAGATATTACACTTGGTAGACAATAATAAATAACAATCAGTGGGTAGCATCAGTTAAGATATGATTTAATACAGGGCTGAAGGTGCTTTCAACACCAAAAAATATTTATAGATAGCTGGCTGAAAACACTCACAACAATAGAACAGCCACAGAACAAAAAATTGTTAGCATTTTCTGCACAGGGTGGGCTTTTTCTGAAGCAAACCTATGGTATTTTACTTCAAAGCAACTGCTGCAGCTGATGTTTATAAAACCTAAATACAATTGACACAAATGGAAAAACTCTGCTTTCAGTTACACGGGTACAGCCTCTGTGAAGAGATTTTTTTGCCCAAGGGAACACACTGTACCTAAGCAGGAAAGGGCCCCAGAGCCAGACTTAAGCTAACTGGGCTCAGCTCTGTTCTCAGCTATACCCACTGAACTCTGCTTCAGCAACATAAAAATTCATGGCACTTCTTAAAAATAATCAAGTCGAAGGAAAGGGGTATTTAAAAACAAAGTATCAGCTTTGTCAGGAAAATCAAGGGGATAAATATCATCAAAGGTGCTTAAAGATTCAGGTAAAGAAACAGTGGTGGCATATTTTCCCAGCTATAGTCATGTTCTTGAGACACTCCCAAGTTTAGGGAGATACTGTAAGGTGTTTGTAAGGGATAAATGAGAAATTTCATCTCCAAAGATAAATTATTTTCTGCCAGGTTGTGCAATAAGCAACATCCATCTCTGCAAAACCACTGGAACACATAAAGAAAGATGTAAAAGAGGAAGCATCGAAGGCAACAGAGAGGAATAAACTCTAGGAGGGAGTTAAAGTTAAGGTGACAATTTACAAGCATATTCTGCAAAACTGGAATGACAAAGGCTTCATGCCTTTCAGCTCCATCTATGTTAAATGGTTTCGTCACTGCTACAACTGGTTCGTATTTTAGTCCAACACCTCCTGTTCTCCAAAAGTTTTTTCTATATTTTCTTCTTCATTCTTCAATACTGCACCCCTTCTTCATTCTTCAGCACTGCTCTTAGCTCTTTTCAATTAATGGAATCTTTGCTCATCAATTTTAAATGAGCTCAGGGAGCTCATATAAATAATCTTTTAAATCCATCTTTCTGTTGTAAATTAGTATTGCTAACATTCATTCATTCTTTCACTCATTCTACTACTTCACCAGTTTTCTGCCCAAGAACTTCCTGAATATTTTCCACTTTTTGTCTAAATTAAGAAAGTGATCTTTGAAACTCTGCAACATCCTATTTTTACTACCTCAAACATGAACAGGAGCAGAAAGCACATAAAACTGATCTCAGCTCAACTTTTACTGAGTTAGCAAGAAAAAAATTCCCATTCACTTCCAGAGCAATTTTAGAATGACAATTCAACATTAACTCTCTGCACTATTGCAGTCTACAGCTGTGATTCCTCTGAGTTTGAAAGGTTCTGCTGAATCACTGGAGTTCCTTTCAAAACACCTTTGATCTTCAAACCTGGAGGAAAACTTTTAAAGTTTAATTTTTTCCTCGATGCTGCAGCACTGACTGCCTTCCCTGGCTGACACAGAATATGCCAGGGCCACCTCGAATCTCTCTAAACCACCGTGATGCAGTGCTGAAGTAGAACTGTTTGAAATAATGAATGTACATCTCACACACACTCCAGCACTGCCAAGCAGCCCTCAGAACTGGGGTTTTGAATACCAAACACAGACGGGGCAAATTTTCATTTTAAATAACCCACAGTGCTATTGAGAGAGAGCCCTGGAAGCTGCCCAGGCAAGAGCTCCCAGTGTCCTGAAAAGCCATAATTAGCCTGATTACTCAGGAAAATGAGGACAGCGATAATCTTGGCAATTGATGGTCGTTCAAACACAGAGACCTAAAGAAGATCGACTGTTACACCCACTGATTGGAACATGACAGCACTGGATGGCCAACAAGCTGGATAAAGCTCTGCTCTGGCTTGGTTTGGGAAAAAAACCTCACCAAATGGCATGAAAAGGTGCAGAAAAAAGGAAGAAGTTCCTTTTTTCCTGACAACACCCAGCCCCCCATGTGGAACGGTCCTCAGCCTCAAGTTCTCACTCAGGGAAATGACTGATAGAGCTCAACAGTGTTTGCAATATTAACACAAAGTGTGCATAATTAATACAGTCCAGCTGCTGCAGCTTATGAAATAACATTTCTTACTGTAAATGCAGAGTATCATACTTAAACCTCTTGCCAAAAGATAACACAGTTCAATTTAAGAAATAATATTTCTTTCCATTTAGCCTAGATCAGACAACAATAATTTAAGGCAGGTACCTCCATAAAACAAACTTATAAAAGTAGTTCTTAGGCCAACCAAGAGCAATCAAGAGCCACTGTGGTCTAACAGTATTTTGAATTGCCCTGTATGTCACCTTCTCTAATTCACACACATTTCAGAGCAGATTCCTGTTGCATTTAATATCTTGCCAAAAAGATGTAGCATAAAAAAAAAAAAGGAGGTGGAAGACAAACTACAGTCCACGTTTCCAAACATCCATGAATAAATGTTAGAGCACTGAAAATTATTTTTTTAAACAAAAGGTCTTCTAGAGCGTAGGTTATGACAGGCAGATACTATATTAAACAATTTCTGTGACTCATGGAAATACACAAATATAAAAGTATTTCTTAAACATTATACACTTCACATGTACAAACTAATTCAACATCCAGCATGAAGTACTGCAGCATTACCTTCTGTTCAATGGAAGTAATTTCCAGAGAGGCAAAAAGAAGCCACAGTTCTGACTGAGAAGCCACTGACCAAATGTAAGCTATCTGTTATTATCAACTGGTCATTATTCTAACAATAACTAAATACTTCAGCTATTAAGTCAGAACTGTATTCACAAGCTAGAGCTTGATTATAAGACTTTTTTATAAGACTATTTTCCAGTATGCAAAATGGAGAGCAGAAATTTTCTTTCAGGCAACCGGAATTTTTCCCAGTATCTATCCTCCTCTAACAGTCTTTAATCACAGGTTCCATTTACACTATTCACATTTTCTGTAACTAAGTTTCATTCTAAAATATGTATTTCGTCTGTGAGCCTCTATTAATAGAAAACTCACTACCTAAGCCATGTAAAATGCAATCTCTAATTTTAAAGACTGTAGTAGACACACACCAGTGGATTGCCTGTCCCCCAGAACTCTGTTCAAGTGTATTAAAACTTTCTGGTTGGGAGAATCAGGTACCACAATTTGTGTCCATGAAATTCATCAACTGCCAGTTCAGCAAAGCAGCAGCAGCAGATGAAAAAAAAAAAAAATTTATCTCAGTCAGAGGATCACTCAGTNCTGGGAGAATCTGTGTCCATGAAACTCATCAACTGCCAGTTCAGCAAAGCAGCAGCAGCAGATGAAAAAAAAAAAAAAAATTATCTCAGTCAGAGGATCATTTAGTGCTTTCTTTATTACTGACTGGTTGTCTTTACATTTTAGGATGTTTTAAAGTATTTAATAGAAAACAGTGTTAACAGTTATTATTTGTATTGCCTTTCTATTTAAAAACAGCCATTCCTTTTTTCTTTTTTTTTTTTTGCAACTTGTTTCAACATTTAAATTCTTATAACTAGATAAACGTGGGTACAGAACACTATTATTGAGAACACAATTTTCTATTTTGCAGCACTGGGCGAAGCAATTCAGTAAATTTAGAAACTATCCATAAGAGTAATGAACTACATATCCATAATAATAATGAACTACATATTTAAGCCATCTTGCATCATCAGTTCCCAAGCAGAACACATTAGTGAGTAATCACACTCATCAGAATGCACTACAGCTTGATACTGTTTTTCATAATTAGAATGACTTCGTCAGTCATTTTAGGCCAAGTATTTAAGACACAAAATTACAAATATTGTAACAACCGAAATCCCAAAACCTCGTGGGATCTTTTCCTCATTATCCATGAAAGTAATTTTTGTTGTGTATTTGCATTTCTCTGCAGCCCTCTCAAGAATGGCATCATAGCATGAGAACCAGAACAAAAAATTAATAGAAACAGAAGTAGAAAGAGGCTCTTCAGCTAGAAATCTTTAGCAAGATACTGAATTCATTTTTTACATCCCCATCATTTCCCAAGTCCAATTTCAGCTATTCATTTTAGATAGGATTTTACAACTGCTCTTGAGTCTATTTATATTCTTTGACTACACATTTTGCTATGCAGTTAAGTAAAAGACACCTGAAAAAGATTAGTAATGACATTCTCACTGGTTTAAAGTAAAAGAAACTAAATATACCCAATGTAATTTGTTCTCTGCTAAAATTACCCTTCCATGGTTAGTTACTGAGTTTTCTTATTAGGTCACATATACTTAAGAACACTGATATCCCACTAGTTCATTTTACTGACAATGGAACATCACCTCTCCCTGTTCAAGGTTTTGTACAAGAATAAACCCCAAGACACAGGAGTGTCTCTCCCATGATCACCTCTCAGCTGCCAAGGGCAATTTCAGATAAAAATGCACGATGATACAGACTGAAATAGAAGCATCCCTCCAGAAACAGGAGTGGTTGTAACCAATAATCACTTTGGATTAGGAAGAGAAAGTTCTAGCTAAAGGACAAAGGGAGGATGACACATCTCGATTGTCATTCATGGAGGCTGCACTTTCCTTCTTGCTTCCCACTGAGGAAAATGCCTGGCAGTACTCAAGTACTCAAGTCCTTTTAGGACAAATCATATTGTTGCCCTCACATTTCTGGGAGAGTTGGCTGCTACCTGACAGACAAACAAAACCCTTCATTCTTTAAAGCCACATGTGAGTGGAGGTTGCCTGTTCTCACAGCATTTGCCTCTTCTACAGGTCCAGAGTCCTGGCAGAAGGAAACAAAAAGGAGACAACTGAGTGTTTTTGGGAGCAACAATTGCTGTGCTGGCTGCAAGGAGTCCCAGAGCCTCTGCAGGAATGCAGGACTTCTGCCTGGTTCACTTTTTACCACTCATGGCTATTTTGGAGCCGTTAAATTTAAAAGTAGCTCTGTGACCTCTTCAGTGAATGAGAGTAATATACACTATTCTCTGTATAATAACAGGAGAGAGAGATTGTGAATGGAACCTCCTGGATATGATCTAAATCACCAATTATTTTTTCATAATTTGGCATACAGTACCATTTAATATTTTATGTTGATGTCAGCCAGTCCACAGAGAGTATTTCAGTGAGCTGCATCATACAAAGCAGTGGTAAATACTGAAGTCTCAACATGAAGGCTGTATACGATCAAATCACTTATTTCTAGGGAGTAAAGCTCTAAAAACCAACTCTGCATTTATAAAATAAATGGGAAAATTCCCCACAAACTTAACAAGAGCACAAGGAATTAGAAAGTAAGATGAGAAACTCTGTGGAAACTTAACTACAGCCTTAAAAATAAGCATTTTCTTCACTTAATACAATACCTTCTTTGTAGAGCCTGAAAATATAAAATATTACTGATTATATAAACCTTGAACAGAAATAACTGTAGGTGGTTTGGAACAAGTCAGTGCTGTATTTATACAAGTACAGCATTCAGCAAGCAATATTAGTCAGCCATTGAGCAGGTTCCCTGCACTCCAGTACACTGAATACATGCCTGCATAATTAGGACTTGTTTGCACGACAGCTGGTGGGGAAAAAATATCCCATCTGATATGAAAGATACAAAAATATTTTCATAAAACAAAAAAATCGCAGTGGAACAGGTCTGTGAGGCTGCTTTTTTTCATAAAAAAAGCAGCCTGTCATCAATAAAACTCAATCATCCTGCAGTATCAACTACATCAGCTCTCCAGAACAGAAAATAAGTCAGTGTGCAATTAGACACAATTTCCCAAGATTCGCAAAATTCAATTTCCTTCAGCTCCTTGTGTCCACAGAAGAGAGAGAGCTCAGGTAGTGTCAAATGCATGCAGATGACTGCTGTTAAGTAAATCAATTTGCCATTCAAAGATCTGACCAAACAGCCTAAGGTTGTCTTTGCTTAGAGCCATTTTATATGTGGATAGTCCTAATAAATCTGCCTGTGAGCTGTGCTGTACACATTATTCTGGAGAATAATGTCTGTAGAGCAAATTCTATTCTCTCTTCCAAGTGTCATTGTACCAAACCTTGTTGTCTGAAACATTCTCACCAACAACTAAGATTACTGTACACAGCCCAAGATTCAAGCCAGTGGTACGAACAGAGATGAGGCCAAACTCAAAACCTTAAGATCCCTACACATCTCTGGTTCCGGTTTTTCAGGATCAAGTTCAGCAAAATGCTGTGGATTTTCGTATCTTCAGAAAGAGGGACCTTGATCCTGCAGAATGTGATGCCCTTCTTGATGACTATTTCTGTATAAGAATGTGTGTGTGTTAAATATATATATATATACACACAAGATAATCTATACAGTTAAATAATTTTTTAGGGTTTTTGTTTGTTTGTTTGTTTTTTTAGCATGGGGAGCCTGCTTTTCTGTATGGGATGAGGATGACAACATGACAACATCATTTGGAACATTTCTGTCATAAGGATTTATCTGGGTAGTAATATCTAGTAAAAAAGGACCATGATCCACCTCAAGTGATTTTTGGCCAGACCCACTCTCTGTAAATCCAGCAGAAAAAAGAGAGGTGTCTGAACTTTCAAGAAAGAACAAAGTAAAGCTGCCCCACAATCTGAAACACCGTGGGTTATTGCAGAAGCAAAGTAATTCCTGTCGAGTTCCCCTTAATCCTGGGTTTTAAATGCATTCTCCTCGAGTGTGTAAAACTCATTACCAATGTGAAAAAACACAGCCACTGCTGCTACAGTTGGATCAGCTACAGAAATCTCCCCTCAGCACTTCCTCTCGCCCAGCGTGTGAGCAGGCAGCTCACAGACCCGGAGCAATGCAGCAGCTTTTCTTCTGAGCTGAGCAGTTCCTTCTGCTGAGCTCCAAATGGAGCAGCTTTTCCCATTCACTAAAAGCTGGAGCCCTTCCTTCTCCTAAGGACTGTGTGCCACTGACATACAAACCACTGCAGCCCTGCACAGCGTGCACTTACAGGACCTAAGCTGCCTAGTTAAAAAAAAAAAAAAAAAAAAATCAGCTCCAAATCAGGGAAAAAGCTTTTAATCCTTTACAATGTGATAGACCAGTCATTAGAAATAGGAAGGTTGGAGCTACAGCAATTCAAAGGCTGGAGAGGACTGGAGCAGCTGTAAACCCAATCTAATTAACATGACCTTCTTAAAGGGCACTTACTGAAAAATAACAACAAAAACCTCTTAACTTCGCTCACTGAATTTGTGCGGTTTCCTGTCATTCTGGACTCAGTTCCTAAAATCTGCTTGGACTCATTAAAGCCAGAAAGCCACAAAAACTAGAAGTGCTCATTACAGAAAAAGGGTCCAGAGGATGCTCACAGCACTGCACCGAACACTGGGTGCTCAGAAAAAGATGAAGGAGGGCATTGCAATACATTGATTGCATCTTTTGTCTAAGGCTTTTAATCCACACCATTTGGGATGGATGTTCTCCTTCCACTTCATGTTTTAATTATTCCTCCCCAGGGCTGCCAGTGGGCTGGAAAGGTGATGAGGGTGGCTGAAGGCTCTGTGAAGAAGAAAGCCTTAGGAAAGAGATGGAGTTTTCCTGTGGGATCCTCATAACTTAAACTCTGGTGTTCGGTCTGACACCGGCTCTGGAATTTTTGAGTCTTCAGGCATGGGTGGTCCCATGAAAACTGCCTGGCTGCTCTGCTTCTCAAACATGTGCAGTTTCCCATCTGTGTGCATAAACCTTGGGAAAAAACACTGGCTTTCCTTGAAACTGTGACATTCCAGGTCCAATCACCATTTTAACAAGTGGTTTAACATTCTACATTTAGAACTTGAGTAGAAGGCACACAGCTCACCTCCCATTTTTGGCAAGCAGACAAATGAAGAGCATCACCTCAGCATTTTTTCATTTAATAAGTTTGTATCAGGCTAGAGGATTTGTTTCCTCCTATTTATAGAACTCAAAGAGAAACTGAATTGGCTATAAAAAAATACTAATTTCTAGATGCCTTCTCAAGCATTTCAACCACTATCATAGAATGATAGTACCAGAGCTAAAATACCTTGTAATACAAAGAAGACACAAATTTCTNAAAACTGAATTGGCTGTAAAAAAAAATACTAATTTCTAGACGTCTTCTCAAGCAATTCAACCACTATCACAGAATGACAGTACCAGAGCTAAAATACCTTGTAATACATAGAAGACACAAATTTCTAGATATTCAGTCACATGCTACAACTGAGCATGTTTACCTAATACAACATCTGCTACAGTTCCAACACTACAGCAAGCACAGCAAAAAAAAAAATAGTTGTCTCGATGAAAAGACTAAGAAATACTACAGACCATGCTCTAATATCTTTCTAGATATCAGTCCAAATCAGAATATCATTAGGTATTCCCCAGCTTCCAAGTAATGAGGAGACACCTCATTGCAGTTGCAGCTTCCTCACTAGGGGCAGAGGAGGGGCAGGCACTGATCTCTTCTCTGTCATGACCCGTGACAGGACCTGAGAGAACAGCCTGAAGTTGTGTCAGATCAGGTTTAGGTTAAATATTAGAAAGAGGTTCTTCCCCCAGAGGGTGGTTGGGCACTGAACAGGCTCCCCAGGGCAGTGGTCACAGCACCAAACCTGACAGAGCTCAGGCAGCATTTGGGTGATGCTCTCAGGCACAGGGTGTGACTCTTGGGGCTGGTCCTGTGCAGGGCCGGGAGTTGATCTCGGTGGTCCTTGTGGGTCCCTTCCAACTCAGCATATTCTGTGATTCTGTGAAATGACAGCATCTTTGGGACCCATTCATTCAACAGCTGAAAAACAGCTTTGCTTTTGAAAAGGCATGAAAATGTTCTGGCCTATCAGCACAAGTAAGGTGTCTAAAAAAAGCCTGTGGTAACACAGTTTAGGGGAAATAATTGTAGATGTATTGGCAGCAGCAAAAGTAGCAGTAAAACACTGAAAAAATAAGACCTGGGGATGCTTAAGAGCCAAAAGTCAAGAGTAGCAAAAAGCTCAACAATTGGTCAGTATTTAAGGTTCTGAAAAAAAAAAAAAATTAAGTTTTCAATTTTGGCTGGAGAAATACAAACCTTGAGCTACAACTGCATCTTAGAACAGACCTAGACCTACCATCTATGGTTACCAGCAAATGTGACGTATTTTCAGGACCCAGAGAGCTCCCTGGCCACATTTAATCCTCATCCTTTCTTTTATCACCTCAAATTGCCATTCGTGTAATGTGTTGGTCTGGCGTCAGGAGAACCTTTTAAAGCATAGGCCAAAAGTATAAGGAGCATTTTTTAGAAAAGCCTATAATGTAAGGTGCCTGACTATCAGGTGAACCCTGTAAACCATATATATATTGTTTTGTGTGGCAGTACAACAGGCTGTGCATTGTGGATTCTCTGGTTGCCTCTATTAGGTATCATTCAAAACTACAGAAAATCACAGAAATCAAAAAAGCTGAAATATAACTTGTTCTCTCAAAGGAAACAAATCACTCAAGCCATCAGGGGAGAAATTTCCAGAAATAGGTAGTCATCTGAACTTCTATATTTCTGAGTGCCCAAAAATGAGACACTTTTTCCGCATTGATTCAAAAGTAAACCTCTTTAGAGTCACTCCATTTCACTTAAGAATTGAGTTGTCCACTATAACTAATCAATTCTGGAAATATTTTCTTGTAAAATAGGTCAAAGAGCAGTAACTTAGTACCATTTTTACCTACTAGAGTCTTTTCACATTTTCTACAATATTTCAAAGCTAAAAAACAAACAAACAAACAAAAAAGCTAATCCTCCATTAAGCTGTGAGTAACAAAAAAATATTTCACTAGTCAGAGAAAACAGTTTTATCTCCTAACCTATGGATTCATGATATCATTTATTAGAGTATATGTTCACAAATTAAATGGCACCAAAACAACCATTTCTTCTTGCTGATTCTCAGAAGCATTAAATCTTGTTCCTCTCATTTAGTGAAATCCTTATAGCAATTTTGTCTTTGATTTTGAGATCTATAAGTCCTGAAAAATAAAAATGCTTACAAGTATAGAAATAGAAATAAACATATGCAGAACTAAATGCTAGAGTATAAATTACTATACAATTCTTCTACTGTATTTTCTGCAGTATGATAGATTCTTGCTAAAATAGGACATTGAGTTTGCCGTCTGACACACAGTAAAATACAATCATATCCTTTAAACATGTAACCAAAAATCCTTTCTACTCCTTCCCTGTAATGAAACCATATTTTTCTTCAGCATGTGTATCTGCAGTTAATATTTAAGAGCGGTTTTAACAGAAAATATACTGTTCCTTAGCTTCTTAACCTGAAAAATATGCAAGATTTCTGCTTTATAATGCTGCCTTGCCATTTTGAATGCAAAGAGGGATCATCTTCCTTCATGCTTGAGACCTGAAAAATAGTCAATGTCTTAAATTCCTGAGGAATTCAGGGTAAATTGAGGGCATCTTTAAAGTACAAGCCCACTAATGAAGCCAAAGGTATTTAACCTGAAGTTTACACTCTGCAGAATGTGTAACTTGTAGTACAAATATATCTTCAGAAAGGAAAACAAAAAGGTATCTTGATTTTGTGTGAACAGTCCTCTGCAGTTCTCTGTGTTCAGGCTCCTCTGTGCAAGGAGAAACCATCACTGAATGACACCCTGAATTCATTACAAAGCTGTGCCAGCAGGGAGACAACAAAAGGCAGAAATTAAAGTTCATTCACACAGTGGATGATCCACATCAAGGACAGAGATCACGGGCTCTGACCGAAAACAAACCTCTAAATGGAACAGGAGCAAGAAACTTGGTCAATCTACAGGGCTGGGCAAGCAAAACCCCCAGTGCATCAAGCAGGCCTTGTCCTTCCAACTGCACAAGGCAGAAGAGAAAAGGGAATGATGTCTCCCTGTGCTGCAGTTGGATTCCTTTCCAGAGCACATCATGGGGTGTTGCTCCTCTAGCAATGAAGATAAACACTCAGCAAAGCACCCGGGAACATCCCTCCTCCACAGCAGAATTCTGCACCAAAATCATACCAACAGAAATACAAACGAGGAAAACCCATTTTCCACTTGGTTTTCCTACACTGCAACGCTGCACACTGCCTGGTATTGAAACCAGAAACTTTGGGAGGCTTCAGTGCAAGAGCATTGGGACCCAAAGCCAGCACACTAACAACCAGTTAAAAGGTCAGGAGTGATACTGAACACGTTTCACTTGATTTTCTGAATGGAAAGCTACCATTCATGTCCAGGATGATAGTTTCAGAGTCAGTGCATGTTCTACCCCTGAAATGGCTTTTATGAGAAGTGTTAAGACTAAGTAACTAATAATAAAAAAAACCCCAAACTTAGCTTATTCTGACTGCTAAGAACAGGGGGGGAAAAAAAAAAAGTATGTATCTAAATTTAAAGATGCTTTTGACATACCTCACTGAATCTATCCATCCTCCTCCGTATTCTGAACACAAATGCCCAGGAACATTTGAACAAGAGACTAAAAACAAAGAGACCAAAATCTTTCTTCAATATGGTGCTGTCACTTCCTACACTCCTTAGTGTAACGACTGCAACACTTGGGAAACCTCCTTCACCACAGCCTCCCTTTTGACCTTAAGGAAATCGCTTGCTCCCAGATTCAGGAAGCATTTTACAACCCAGTTCCTAAAGAAATGAACTGAATTCAGGTGCTGGAAAGTACATTTTGTGAATGCAGGCCTGAGTCCCTCCATAGCTCAGGAACTGGCAGAGCGGAGTCTTTGAGACCTCCCCGTCTCAAAAGGTTGCTCGGCACTGCCAAGCAAAAAATTGAACAACTTTTGCACTCAAGATACTTGTGGTAGGAGCAAGGATTTACCAGGCAGGCTAAAAACTTTGCTGCACCCTCTCCCACCCCACTTGGCACTGCCTGATGCTCCCAAGATCCCAGAGTACCTGGAAGAGACACAACACATAAAGTAGCTCTGTTTGCAGTTTCATATCAGTTAAGGCTCTTTGCTCCCAATTTGTTTTCAATGGCAATACCATAAATGCACAAGTGAAANCCCTCTCCCACCCCACTTGGCACTGCCTGATGCTCCCAAGATCCCAGAGGACATGGAAGAGACACAACGCAGGAATTAGCTCTGTTTGCAGTTGCATATTAGTTCAAATTGCTCTCAATTTGTTTTCAATAGTAATACCATAAATGTACAAGTGAAAGAACAAAAAAAAAAAAGTTTTTACTTACCTACTTTCCCTGAGTTAGGATATTTTATCAGATTTTTTACGTGTCGTTTTAGATTTCTCTTCTTTCCTTCTTAAATACTTAGGTATTTGTCTTCCAAAGGGCCTGTTGCAGGGAAAGGTCTCAAGGCACATCATAATTTTACAGAAAAGGATTAAAAACAAAAATTAATTCAACCATCTCAGTACATAATGCTTTAATGAGTTTTTCTTCAGAGCTAATGTCATCAGAATTCTGAATACACAGAAGGCATGGCAGCAATATGTAGAGCACCTGGGTGTCAGGTGCAAAACATCCCTGCCCTTTAACCCAGAATTAATCTGTCGATCACTTTTCCCTCATTAGGTGATCCCTGTGGAAATGAAGGAATGCTCATTTTTACAAAACTGACAAATTTTCTACAAGCATTTTTTTCAAACAGAGGTGCAAAAATACGGTAGATCTGTCAACTGGATTTTACTGACTGCAACATCAGAAGCACTTGATCATTCAGTTATGGCAACAGGAAAGCACATGCTCTGCCCCATGTCTATAGATGTCATTCTGTCATTTAGATTTATTTCATGATAAGAAAAATATGTCACTTATATGNATATAAATATTATGTATAATATACATATTTTTCTCTTATATTTATATTTTTATTTCTCAGTCTCTTTTCAATTAATTTAAATTTTAAAAAATAGTCCCATATTTATAACTGGATGCAGTAAGAAGTAATGAGGCACCAGTAAAAGGTACCAGAGGAAGCCAGTGACATGGTATAAAGTACCATGGATAGATTGTATTTAATTTGAGGATTATTTACAAACTGCAAAGATTATGCTAAAAATTAATTGATATTCAGAATTAGTTTTACAAGTGCAGGACCACCAGAAAGATACATTTCATTTTCCAGTGCTGTGCGAGAAAGACTTTTCAGGAACTACCTACCCAAGGAATAGGCTTTCTGATATTTTGCTGGTTTTCCATGGTGCATTTATGCTACATTTATCCAAATACAAAGAGGAAGTACCTCATATTCCTGGGCAGTGTAGCACTGGATATTCAGATCCCAAGTCAAATGACTTCCAACTCCTGAACTCCCACTTAACAGGAATCTTCTGTGTCAGGCGCTACGCCATAAGATCCTTTATTCAAGGTTATGACCTGATCCCAAACTCTCTGCACACCAGTACTCTCCAAAGTCATTTTCATATTCCAAAGCTATTTGAAAAATTTTACTGACTGAAAAGACACTCAAGTTCCATTTTTATGACCAAAAGAATGCCCAAACACCAAGAACATCGTCGTCATGAATTAGATGTAATCACGATAGCATGGGGGGAGTTTCATCCCCTAGGTCTCCCAAATTCATTCTGCATTACATGAACATCACAGAAATGGATTCTACAGAAGAAAACATAGGTATTTTCCTCCAAATACAAACAAACAAATTAGACTTTCCATCAAATAGAATTGGCCTCTTGTGGAATCATTCTAGAAAGCTTAACTGAACACTAAAAGCCTTCACCAAGCACTCACTAACTGGGTTACACAACACTTCTTTTGGTATAAACCACTTTGGTTCAGCATCCAGGCTGATATTTTCAAGGAATCAATGTAACATCAGAAATGTAATAAAGAAAAAAATTTACGGATCTCTGAAGTCAGGCATTAAATCCAACACTTCAGCTGGCAAAACTGTCTCCTTATGAGTCTGGTCTTGGCACTTAAGATTACTATAAAAATACTTAGGAATTTCTTTAAATAAATGCCAGCACACAGTTAAGTATCAGACTATATTTGAAAATTGATTTGGTGCTGCTGTGATTCCATGAATTCTAATGGAACTCCTCCAAATTTTTTCACCACTGCAAGTGAACCTGAAATATCTCATTTTGCATTATTTTTAGCTGAAATGTATGTCAATGTGAAATCATTTGAACTACATTAGCAGAACTAAAATGATCCCCAGTGTAACTCCATTCACATCAGCCACATCAGGAATGCGTTTCACCGCTATAATTTAAAATGTAAAATGCCCAAGTCATAATAAAACTATTTTTCTGAGCATTGCCAGTATCCAGTAACACTGGGCAAGGTCTGACGGAAGCAGTAATAGTAATTTGGAGCCATAACAGCTCAATTAGAGGGTTTCTCTGGCACACAATTTCAACAAAAGTAATACTTCATAGAAATTTCTGTTTCTTGTTAAGCACTTGGGATCTTTGGGTTTTAGCATTCAGTGGCAGGACTTTGGCATTTTAAAACTGCATTGTAAAGGGACTGGACAGTGGATAGTTGAGCAGTCAAATTATAAACCCCAGAAGAGGTGTTTGCTTCCACTCTGGAATGCACAACCCTTTCTGTGATTCAGAATGGTCCACCAAACTGACAGAACAACCTAAGACCGAGCTAGAGTAGTTCTTATTTATATAATGGCAAAGCACAGACGTTTATGCACTGCAGGAGGCAGAGCAGGCTCCACTGTCACCTCAGGATTTACCTCCCCAGCACTGCAGTATGCAGTGCTGATGCACCAAGGATGTTGCTCTGCCAGCTGCTACGAGGCCCTACAGTAAAACCTTTTCCTTCCAAGAGTGAGGTACTGTATGATCACAGCACAGCACAAATATCACCAAACTTGTTTTCAATTAAAAGGTTGTGTTCCGGTAGCAGAACAGCTGAACGACTCACTGGAGCAGTCACCTCATGCTGAGCTCCGTGTCTACAGTGTGAATATATTATAAAAGTGATTCAAAGAGTTTCCTTCCTTATTTCCATTAGAGATCTAAAATTCCAACTCTGATGAAGCACCCCCCCTTTCAACCAGTCGATACTGCAAACGTGCACCACTTATTTTCTCTAATTTCTTTAGTTACCTAGTTAGTATTCCTCTCCCTCCTGCATCCTTGCCATGGCCCCAGGTATTGCATGGTCCCTGGTATCCCACAGAACTACTAACAAGCTCCTTTAGGAAGAGAATCCTCGTGCCCTTCACGCCATTAACTACCAGCTGTGAAAGAAACACTTTTAGTCATGGACTTTTATGGGATTTTACAGAATGCTCATCTCCTCACTGCTGATATTGCCCCTGTAAAAAAAAGGTATTTAGCACATTCAACTCAGGTGAGCTACAATGAAATGCAATATTAAATTTTGGCAAATTACCGAGTCGTCTCATTCCAAACACAGTTGGAGTTAATACCACCTCAATAAAGAGGAGCCTTAATGCCTCACATCAAAAACACAGCGAAGCCTTGCTCTGCGTTCCTAAATTAGGAATCAGACATTCATAAACACACACTTTTGAACCAGGGCTCACCACAACGCACTCTTTTGCGTGTGTCTTGGTTTTTATTATTTTCTCCTGCAAATGCAAAGGAGGACAAGCAGAAAAACTTTTTGAAGAAGAGATTCACAGAAAATCCACGAAGGCAAAACCCAACCCCCCTCACAGAGAAGCCCATGTCTACAGCTCTGCTCGGTGCCACTGGATGCCACGAAACAGCAAACGACACTTGTCTGACAGGTTATGCAGAAAGTCGTGGGTGCCCAATTCGGACTGGTTTGGTTGTCATTTTTCAGCTCCAGAACTATAAGTCAGTCACTAACGAGTTCTTCCCCCTGCAAAAGTCCTCCACTCGGCTTTAACTGAATCTTGCAAAACTACTGTAATTCAGCAGAGTTGGTAAGTCCTTTTTTTCCCCTCTTAATGGCCTGTCCCAGACCTTAAAGTGCACATGCCAATTTGGTTCAAGTTTTATAACCTGGAATGTTCCACAGTGCCTCTTCAAAAACAGTTCCAGTTTAATTGTGCCTTCCCTAAGTAATGATAAGTCTGAAAAAAAAAAAATACTTGCTCTGAATCTATTATTTATGTTATATGCAGCACTATCTTACTTATTTCATTCTGGAGGCTGAAATATACTGTAGGCTGGATAATCTTTACCTACCTTAATCTCCTAGGAAGGGCAGTGGAAGTTTTTGACACACAGTAAAACACAGCTGGCCTAAGAATCAGTGAAAAGAAACCATGGAATGTTCTCACAAGGACTCCATGGGACACAACGTGTTCATTTTGAAGCCCAGAAATGCCTACTTTGGATCTTAAACGTTGCTTCAAATATACATGGGTGAAAGCTGTAATCAAGCAGCACCAATAATAGCACATTAAAAGTCAGCAATTCTCAATTGTCAGTACTGTAACAACTGAATATCTTATTACTTCTCCCTTCTCCTCCCATACACTGAATTTCTTCAATACTGACAAAGTGCATGTACTAATCATAGACTCAGTGTTAAATTAAGCAGGAAAAAGATATAAATTAGGTTGGTACTTCTTGAGGGCATCAGTAGAAAACACCAAATAACTTTGATTATAAAATTTTACTTCACAATCCTTTTCCAGATCACAGATATTCATAATCAAAAAGAGTATGGAATTCATGTAATGTTTGCTATTTTGCCATCAGCATCACAAAGAAAAAAAAGAAACAATAAAATATGATGCAGAATTCACTCTTCCAATGATTGTCATTGAACTATTACATTAGTAAACATTCACAGTATGAAGTCTCTTTCAATATATCTCCAGCATATAAAGTAGTGCAAAAAAGCATTCCAGTCATTTTGCCTTTGCAGTCAGACCAGGTTAAACGATTCTCTTACTTCATTTCTTTCATTATTAGACAACAAATGCTGCAATGCCTCCAAAGAGAGTTATAAAAATAAACAATTTCTGGAGGGTCAACAGCCTTTTCAAAGAAAATTTCCAGTTAAAAACAAGCATTATAGATTTCAAGAAAAAAAAAAATTTAGATCTATCTTCTGTAGAATATCTTTTTACAATAAATTTACCATTTGAAAAACAATGACTATGGTATCCAATGATTTATGGTAGCTGCTATTAAAGCACTGATAAACAGATAAATGACTACCAAACTTCATTGTTTCTTACATAGTAAATACCTCTGAATGCCAACTTTTACCACAGAGCTGTTATTAGTGATGTCGACAGTTCATGCACCCACTTTAAAACTGACTTGGCTTTAATAAATTTTTCAGCCTCATGTGCAAAACACTTGCATTCTAATAAAAATATAAAGTCTGAAAATGGATCAGATCTAGCAATCCTTTCCTCAAGTCGTACCACTTACTTGATATGTAATACATGTTTAGCAATGCTTTTTATTTGTATTTAACCATTAAATGGCATACTACTGTATGCTGCAGACTCTTGTTTGCATATTTCATTATTTTCACTGCACTCTTTAATGCATAAATATATTTGGAAACGTTCGAAATTACACATCAGTTTCCACGGAATTCGAATTTACACAGTTTTTCTTCTCTGACTCACTGCTATTCCCCGTGTCCTGACTTTTGTTCTCCTTTACACAAAGAGATTCTTTAACTCCTTCTTCCATCTCCAAATACTCTGATTTATCCTCTGTGGATGAAGAAGATGCGCTCCTAAACTTCTTCAGCAAATTTGTTGGGAGGTAAGGGCAACTGACCGCATTTTGCATCATCTGTGTTTGTTCCTCATTCTCAGTTTCTCTGTGGTAGAAATAGTTAAAATTGGAGACAATCACTGGCACTGGTAAAGCAATGGTTAACACTCCCGCAATGGCACACAGGGACCCCACTATTTTCCCGCCCACAGTTATGGGTTTCATGTCCCCATAACCAACTGTAGTCATGGTCACCACGGCCCACCAGAAGGCATCGGGGATGCTTTGAAAATGGGTGGCAGGCTCATCAGCTTCTGCGAAGTAAACAGCACTGGAAAACAAAATGACCCCGATAAAAAGAAAAAAGATGAGGAGGCCGAGTTCCCTCATGCTGGCCCTGAGCGTGTGACCCAGGATCTGCAAACCCTTGGAGTGCCTGGAGAGCTTGAAGATGCGGAACACCCTGACCAGACGGATGATCCTCAGGATGGCAAAGGACATGGCCTGTTGGCTGCCCTGCTCCTGCGCCAAGTCAGTGCCCAGAGTGATGAAGTAAGGCAAGATGGAGACAATGTCTATGATGTTCATGACGTTCTTAAAGAAGTGTGCTTTGCTCGGGCACGCAAAGCAGCGCACTGTAAACTCAAAGGAGAACCAGATGATGCACACTGTCTCTACAATGAAAAACGGGTCATTGAAGATGGTGTGCTCCCCGGCATTCAGGTGGAGTGACTCATTGGAAAGCCCCTTCCCTAAGCTCAGGGACATGACGAATTCTTTGTCATCTCTGAACTCTGGTAAAGTCTCCAGACAAAAGATGACGATGGAGATCAAGATGACTAAGACAGAGACAATGGCAATGCCTCTGGCTGGAGTAGAGCTCTCCGGGTACTCAAACAGCAGCCAGACCTGCCTCTTAAACTCATTCTCCGGCAAAACTTTGTCCTCTTCCTCTTTGACAAACCCTTCATCCTCCCTGAACTTGAGCATGGCCTCCTCCCCAAGCTGGTAGAACTTCACCTCCTCGGAGAAGATGTCAAAGGGTACATTGACTGGCCTCTTCAGCCGACCACCGCTCTGGTAGTAGTACAGGATGGCGTCGAAGCTGGGTCGGTTCCTATCAAAGAAGTACTCGTTCCTGAGAGGATCAAAGTACCTCCCTCGCTTCGCCGGGTCGCCCAGCAACGTCTCCGGGAACTGAGCTAACGTCTTCAGCTGGGTCTCGAAGCGCAGTCCTGACACGTTGATCACCACGCGCTCACAACACTCGTACTCGCTGTAGCGAACGGAGCTGTAACCCCCAGGGCCTCCACCATCATCAGGTGGCTGGTCCGAGTAGGAAAACTCATCCTCCCCATAGTCATCGCTGTAGTAGAGCTTTCCTTCTTCCTCATCTTCTTCGTCCTCGTCTTCATCCTCCTCTTCCTCCTCACTCAGGTCCTTCAGTATCCTCTCCTCAGAGCCGCTGAGCGGCAGCAGCTCAGAGCAGGGGAAGGAGGCCCCACACTCCCTGCTCCCCAAGTGGTGGCTCCTCTTTTTCCCCTTCTTCCTCCTCTTACCGCCCTGGCGGTGGGGCAGGCTGCCGCGGGACGCGCTCCCGCCGTGCGAGGAGGACGCCCCCCGGCTCTGCTCCTGGTGGTAGTGGTGATAAGGTCCTCCCCCGCCTGCTGCCCCACCTTCCACTGCTGCTGTCGCCGCTGCCACGGCGGCGGCTGCGGCCGCCCGGGACTGCGCCAGCCGTTCCCGCTCCCGTGCCCGCGCTTGGGCCGCGTATCCGTAGGGCATGTGGGTGTTGCACCCGGAGCTATCTGCGCTCACCATCGCCACCTCCATTTTGCAATTGATTTATTTTTTTATTTATTTTTTTTAATCACTTACTGCAACGAGGCTTTGTTCTATTTACAGTGTAACCTTAACTTTCACCAGAAAGTTCAAAGCCATTCGCATTTGGAGTACAGTCCCCTGGACGTGGAGCACGGCAGCATGGTTGCAACACTGCATCTACGTTTTGGAAAAGCACAGGTCTGCATTTTCTCCTTCTCCGGAATGCTTGACACAAGCTCCTGTTTTGCTGATAAGAAAAGATGGGATTCTCAAACTGAACCAGGGAACAGCTGAGACCTTGTTCTTTCATCCACCAAGTCCCTTTATTTCCATTTATCTCCTCCAGCAGTTATCACAGATCTGATCAGAATCGTGTCTACATCGCAGGCTATAAAGGCTGCATTTGTCAGGAGAAAAAAAAAAAAAGTGCGAATCCAATGGTACCTGTTCTCCACAGATGGTTTTAGTTCATCATTGCAACCAAATGCAAATAGTCTCTTTCCTCATTATTTGTTCCTGGTAACGCTTTGGCCTAGCAAACTTACTGTTTAATGTCATTACTTGGGGAGCTGAAGTTAATTCCAGCCATCACTTCATTTACACAGTGAGGAGGTCTTTGCAAATCCTTTCTTCAGCCTGTCAACAATGTCTCAAACCTGGGAGCAGCACCCAGGGCATCAGCAGCAGTGGTAAGAGGAGGAGGAGGTGGAGGAGGAGATGAAGACTGAGAAACTGGCTCTGAGGTCCCCATAGGACATAAGGGGAGTGGATGGGTCACCCTTTGGTTATGGTCATGCAGAAGAAGCACTTAACCTGAGGCACATGCACAAACACACAAAAATAAACAAAACAAAAAGGGAAAAGATTGGATTGTTTTCCTAAAAGGTCACACCGATCAAATGAAACTGTGTCATCTATTACCACGGCATTCAAATCTTCTCCTGCCCACACTATTCACACTTCTACATTACACACACACCCACATCACATGCACAGAGATTTTGAACGACTCCGTGGGTAAGGATGTGGGTGGGTATGTCACATATATATATAGACAGATACAAAATCCCCACCCATATAAGCACTTGCATCCATACACAAACATATGCATGCTTCTGAAACACCAACACACACAAACACCAATAAAAATACTGCAACACACAAGGCATTCAGGGCTTTTGAGCACATATGTGATAGATACACCTACATAGATCTACATGAAACGTTAAAGAATAAATGTATCTACACAAAGAGCTTTTGTTGTATTTGTAAGAAACACATCGGATGCGGGAATGCTACATTTTAATCTACAGCAGAATTGTGTTTCAATCACAATGAACATCTCGCTGGATTTAATTTGGAAACAGGCACGTACAGTGCTCACCCAAGTGAAAATACCGTGATATGATATGTCAAGAAAACAACTGCAGGTGCACTGAAGCAACATCTACATGCAAGCACACACACAAAAAACACACAACCCCCCACGCCCCCCTTTGAAACAGAAGCCTCGTTTATAGCCACATCTATTAATACACGACAGAAGGTGAACACGAACCATTAAATGACGCTATTTTTAAAATCGTACCTATGTGCCATGCAGGAAAAGGTCTTAAAGCCGCTCTTGTACTTACTGATCCTAGGCAGAGAAATAGCAACGCTGCTCCTGGCGGTGCACGGGCGCGGTGGCAGCGGTCCCGAGGGGGCTGTGCCGGCTGATCCACATTCGCAGGTGTCTGTGGTCAGTGCGCACCACAGGTTGGCGAGCGATTCCCGTCCCTCCTTGCCGAGCGCGGCGCGGAGCGAGCGGGGCAGGGGGCACCGCGCAGAGCCGCAGCCCTGCCGCTCGCCCAGGCATCGGCGGAAAGGCAACCAGCGGGGGTCTCGTTCCCAGAGGGAACCGTGTGTGTGTGTGTGTGTAAGGAGGGATGAACGGGCAGGCGCGATCTCCAGCCTCCCCGAGCCCGGCTCTCGCAGCAGATTTGTGAACCGGCGCTGGATAATCCGCGCACCGAGCCGGGTCCCCGCGGCGGCGCGGGGGGGACGCGGGGGTCGCTCCGTGCGGTCTTTTCCCACCGAAACGCGTCCAAGGGCAGCGGCTCAGCCCGCTGCCGCCCGCCACGCATCCACTTGTTGTGCGGGTTTTGAGGTGATGCGGGGCCCCGCGCCCGCCCCAGCCGGACGCGCCGCTGCCGCCGCCCGNGGCCCCCGCCCCGCAACGCGCCCCGCAGCGATCCACAGCCCGCCGTGCCCAGCGAAACTCCCCGCCCCGAGCGACGCTCTGTCCTAAGGAAGCCAAATGCATCGTTGCGGTGGCTCGGAGAATCCCGAAGCCGAGCCCGCATCAAATTTCCCGGAAAAGGGGAAAAAAGCTGCCCCCCACCTCCACCCCGCTCGCCCCCCAGGCAGCGCAAGCAAACATTCCCTCTGCTCCCACCCAGCGCACCCAGGGAGATGCAGCCGTCTCGCAAATGAAAGCAAATTAACTTTGCTCCCAATTCTGTACCTGAACAGAAAGTAGGTCCTAGTCCATGACTAGAGGGGACCGCTGTGTATTTGGCGGAGTTAACACCTCAAATCTCTGCTCTCTCTGCCTGCTATAACACAAGCAGTGTACAAACTATTCCCTCTGCACCCACCTAGAAAACCAAATCCCTGATGGATTCCACTCTCTGTAAGGGACCACCGTGAAAATGCAGCTTGTCTGTATTTGACATCACAGTTAGAATTCTACCATCTCAGCACAAATTAAGTACAGACACTCCTGCTTCTCCTCATGGAGAAAGAAGAGACTACATTGAGAAGCAATCAAAAGTAGCACTCACACCAGACACTTTGCCTCAAGGTATTTGCAACTGGAGACAAATTCAACACCCTCAGCAAGTGGGTTAGGCATTTGTTTCACTGCCTAGGTCCTCCTCCACAGAGAAACCAAGAGAGCCTGGTGACTATTTCCCTTCAGATCCCTCCAGCACAGCCCACATTATCCATGTTACTTCTCTGTCTCTGCTGCCTACACACATCAGTTACTTCTTGTACCCTTAACCTCATTCCTTTGAGCAGATGACCTATGACTGCATAAGAGAGAATGAAGGATCAACTGAACAAACACACAGAATGTCAGGCATCAAATCAGTTCATACTGATCTTGCCAAAAATACTGTGAAATGTAGTTATATAGTGAACCAGTTTTTCCACCATCACAATTCTTTGGGTTCCACAGTCAATATAAAGTGAAAGACAGAGAGAAACCCCTAATGTCATCTCAAATGCCATTAAAATACAATGTCTTCTGTCATCACAAAGCCAGTCCAAAATTCTGATGCTCCTGGAGGCGGTTTAAAAACATTCTACAGATTCATTTCCAGTACCAAAACCCAGATTCTTCTGCACCCGGCACAGGAGCATACCAAAGGCATGGATCAAACCTCTATCATCACTTAGTCACAAGGACGTGTGTGATGCCATAAAAATAGGAGAGTAATCATAGGTACAGTTCCTGAATTATTAGGATCACCTGGATTTATTTCCTACTTCAGTAAAGTTTAATTCTAGGGGCATTTTCCAGAATACCGCAGCTTCATTCTTTAGCAAGTCCTGTATTGTTTTATTTCTTTTTTTGAGTTGTTTCAAGGACTTGGGACAAAAAATAATGATTTATCTTACCTCTCTTTCAAAATTTCAGATGCATTTTCTTGTCATTATTTCATAGGACTGTTAAACTGAAAAATTCAGTGGATATTTGAGTATAAAGACAAGCAGAAATAGACCAATCCCTTTGGTATTCCTTTATAAGCACTATTATTTATTTTTAAATAGCTAAAGCAGGTTCTTGAGCTAAAGATAAATAAAAGATAAATAAACTATAATGTACACATAACAGACACACAGTTGATAACAGGAGAAGTAGAATAGGGGGTTTTGTGCCTTTTTAAATCCATTCTAATGTGATAGGGATCACGTAACTACAGGCAATTCAATCTAGCTCAGAGGTCTCACTTGATCCAATTTTTAACTGATTTAAAAGCAAAAAACAAGCCTTAGGTATTTACAGATGAATACAGTGACTCATTTCATTCAGCTTTGTATTTTCATAGTATTCAAAGAGCAATTTTTATTTAAAAGCTCTTACATTTCCTCTGTTCCTTCATATTCATAAGGGATACTATTATTGGTAGAACAAAGAGAGAATACCTACACGTCATTATCCTCATTAGTACTGTATTAAGAATATTGTAGTATAGTAAAGGATCTCTAAGGTATGTTATCACGCAGATTTGTCCTGCTTTACAGTGATACAGGGAAGAAATATGCATTATTGCTTATCTATGTGTACAGTGCCGGAAAAAATACACAACAATTTAATACCTTTTCATGCAAAGGGAACATGAGATTTAAAAAGCTATGCCCAATATTAATTTATGCTATCCCCCAATTGCTGCAATTCACACTGGCAGAGTCTGGCCCCAGTCCAACACTAATCTTCCTACTGTAATCAAGACTTCTGTGCAGCAAATAAGACTACACTATAGCTCAGTACTTACTGCACTTCTAGACCATGAATTATTCTCTTTCCCTTTAGTCTTCTCTTTTTTGCTCTTCTGCTCCTTCCTGTGCTTGCTTCACCATTATTTCTATTAGCCTCTCATGGCAACACAGCCAACCTCCCGTAAGATCGGGGACTCCTTTCAAAACAAGCAAAATGTTGCAGCAGTGGGAACTCAGGATAATCAAGTGGAAAAGAAGTATGGCCACTATATCATTTCAGACGTGCTGAAACATAATTCAGAACGTGCATTTTCCCCTCTTCTCAGTTGCTCACGGTGCTGGAGACCCTTAGGTACCAAAGTAGCAATGAATTCTTGCCTCCACAACTTAAGTTTTCTCTCCCAGTGGTTATATCACATTAGGAAGTTCATATTTTATTCATTCTTTACTAACCAGGCTCTCTGTAAGACACCCCTGTCAAAGAATCTGACTCGAGTACTCTTGAATATGATTGGCAGTCCTTAGTGAGATGCTTAGCAGCATAAAACACAGCCAGGTTTATTTATTTATTTATTATGAAACTGAGTTTTATAAAACTCAGTCAGTTCTGAGTTTTATTCACAGTTCTGAGTTCTATTCACAGCCTATATGAATAGCACATCTGTTCACTACTTGTAATTACTTCAACAGGCTAGTCCAAGGAAGCTGATGCTCCAGAGAGCAGCAGGCCTTTCCTATTTTCTTGGGAGAGTTTGCAAAACCACTGCCATTTACCACCGAGTTTAGGGTGAACAGCAGTAAAAACACTGATGGTATTTTCACCTGGAGAATAATTTCTTGTACCAGAGTATGGATCCCCTCGGGAAATAGGATAAAAATACAATGTAGGTTCTATTTTTGGACTCGAATATTTCTCTATTCATTCTGGGCAGACAGGGACTCACATCAGAACTATTCTTAAAATCGACAACAGCTAAAAAAGAGAAAAGAGTAGTAGGGAGATAAAACTTCTAAGGAAGGAACTGCATGACAATGGAGATACCCTACTTGTATTCTTGGTCCCACCCCAGATTTTCAAGACACCCACATCACTCTTAATGCTGACATCCTTTGGTTGTTCTGAGCATGCAGGTTTCAAACTATGCTAATAGAAAATGTAATAATGATAAAATCTGAAAATAATAGATGCTAAGTCCTGGCTTGTACATATTTTTTCCCAGCTAACATAATGAGGGTATGTTAGGCTTGTTTCTCCCTGGGATTTAATAAGGAATATTCTGGAGGAGAATCAGGTAGGAGACTAATAATTAATGTACCTTTGCATTATTGAGTTAACCATGACTTACTTAACAATGACTGGAAAGGAACACCTGTAGGGCAAGAGCTCAAAACTATTACTGTAAAATCATGAAGAGTTGTTAGTTAGAGGTACAAGTACCTCATGCTCCAGGAATATGCAGTAGCAAACTGTTCCATGAAGAAGAATGTAAAGAAAGGAAATTTAGATGTTCAAGTATGGCACCAAACATAGCTCACATTTACAAATTTTAGGTGCACAAGGGTATCTCTATGAACTTCTAGCAGACAGATATTGCTGAATTTTTAAAAAATACGTTTTTATGATTCCTATTTATGAAATGACTGTGAATGGAAGGTGTGCATAAAGGAATTGCAGGATCAAACTAAAAATAAGGATACACCATTGTACCAACAGTGCCCCAAATCTTACTAGAAGGCTCCACTTACTCTTATTATTACACCCAAACTAGATTAGAAACATAAATTTACTGGACTAGAACAATTCCTACTGAAGATCCTGGCCTATAACTGCAGGAGGTTCATGTTTCACGGGCAGCTGTCTTGGTTCACAATTGGATGGCAAATAGCTTCCAGATAAATCTTTGGCTCAAAATCAGCTTTGGCATCATCTTGTCACCCTGCTGATGAATACAAAGCAGGCAGGATAGACACCCAGGTGAGAGTGGTGAAGGGAGAAGCAGCAATCAGGCTTCATAAGTTCCCCGTTAAGTGGGTCAGCAGAGAAAGGAGCACAGGCGTTTTCTTTTGTCATTTGGAGATGTGTGTGTGAGGGAATACTTTCATGCCACTATTGCACTAAAGGATCATTTTCCTCCTGCCATAATAACCATGCAGAAAATTGCTCCATGCTTTTAGAGGGGCTGAATCTGTTGGATCTGAGTTCACGGCAGCAGAACTATGTCAGAGTATTCAGGGAAGAGGAAAAAGTTTGATCCCACTTTTTTCCAAAGCATGCAAACACAAATCCTGGAAGAATGAGGGTGGGGGTGGGTGGGTTTAGCCAATCTTGATAGCCTTGCATATCAGAGAAAATATAAGAAATTTATGTTGACAAATTGAGAATCTATTCGATCTTATCTAACATGAGATTCACGTGGGACCTAAATGCCTAGAAGTTTTAAATGCCATGTGTATTGATCCACATGGGAAAGATCACAAAACAAACTGTTCCCAAATAAATTATATACTCATTAAAGTTTATTAAACTTCTTTGTTTTGTAGATATTGTTGTGTGATCTCAGGGGTGTATTAATTTAACATGGAAAATAGTGTAACCAACTTTGGCAGAGTGCCACAGTTATTACTATATAAAGTTGGAGAAAAATGAATTATTATCAAATAAAAGAAATACTTTTGTGGCCATTTTTTAACTAGCTCATAGTGTACAGAGAATCTTATGATAGCCTTTATTTTGGTGTGAGGTAAATATATAGTTCTGCTGTTGTTGTCAATGACATTTACTGAGGAAAAACCTTTTCAGAACAGAAGTGCAAAATGGATGGTCTGGGGCCCAGGGACTAGTTAGGAAACAAGAAAATTAAGATAGGTAGCACAAAAGGCAATATAAAAATTGCTTTAGTACTGCTACCTATATGGAGTTACTAACAATACTTTGGAAATTGCCCTTTTGAAGAAGACCTGCCTTTCAGGACACTGAGGATTGTTTACAGTAATGCTTAGGAGAGCTAAGGTGCAATCAACACAAGAAACTAACAAATTTCTATGTCAGACCTAACCTGTTGAATGAAGCACGTAGCTTGTTGTCTTTTCTTCAGAGAAAACAAGAAATAGTGTTCTGGAAATCACAGGTTGCCCTCCCAGTGTTTCTCCTCATGTTCACACAGAGCTGTCACAAGCAGGTGAAAGAAGAAATCATTGGCAGAAACATCCTTTCTCCGTGCTTCAAGGCAGGTAATGCTGTAAGATATAAGTACATCCCAACACAGAGGTCCCGAAAGTTGCACCTCATCCAAATAAATAATTTACATTATACCAATCAGAAACAGTCTGTAGCAAGCTGATGTTCTTTTGTGTACTGGGGGCAGAGCAATTCCTGAAAAATCCTGACTTAAAATCAGCTCAGTTCTACCCTGTTCCTATCCCAGGTCAGTAAAAACTCCTTATCAAACCCTAAACTTAGAGAAATCTTGTGGTTCTCAGCTGCAGTTTATCGTGGCAAATTTCCTTATATCAGTAATTGTTGGAACTCTCAGTCAGCTATTACATGCCTCTGGGCATTGCTTAACTATTGCTGAATACAAACAGGGAGAGGAGTTTTCATGTAGAGACCAAAAGCAAAGATGTTGTTTGTGAATTCAATTAGCATTCATATGAGATCCTGAAAATGGAATTAAAAACTTAGCTCTTTTAAAAATTGGGCATTATACCTGTGTCCAAACACTCTGTCAGAAATTAGAATGTGGAAATTACAGCCCAGTTGTTAATCTTGGCATGGAAGCCCAAGGTTGAAAGTCTTACTGAAATGTGTTGCTAAATTCAGAGAGTTAAGTGGATCTAATGGTGCAGGTACTTCAGATCTTTTCAGGCTAACATGGATTAATTTCTTTCCTCTATTGAAGTCAAAAGCTTCAGTGAACTGTTCAAGACTAGGCCTGTGTAGATAATTAGTTGGAACTGGAACCTTTAGTAGCCAGCAGATAACTTCCTCTGTAGGATACATTGCTACCTACATCATTTACTTAGGAATGGCTCATCACTTTCCCCCCGTGTGGATCTCTGTAAATGGTACATAAAACTGTTAGACATCAAACTCCCATCTGAGTCCCACAGGAACTGAGTTGGATTTGGAACTGGACTTTCATTTTTGTCAGCGTAGTTCTCTGAACCCATTAACTAAAATAAAAGAATGCTGAAGAATTGGGTGAGGTTTCTGATGAGCTCAAGACCAACTCTGCACCCCCCTGTGGTGACCAAAAGGACCTACCTACCAAGGCTCTTACCTGACTCTCAGCACTTGCCACTCTTCTTATGAACACAGCAGTGCTTCCCACAAGGGATTGTTGGGGTGCCAGTTGTGAAAGCATCCTCTGCACTGTGCTGTGAACACTCACTCTCACCCTACTTCTCTGCACCACCATCTCCACATGCCACGAATTGGGTTAATCAATGAATATTGCACACAGACTCCAGGTTAACTACACAGCAGTTTCCACCCACAAGTAAAAATAATAGCTCAGAGTGAAACTACTCCCTAAACAACAACAAGAAGAAAAAATCCAACCAAAATCATGATCTATTGGTAGTGTTATGTCATTGTCCTTCTAATCTGTTGAACGTGAACTCTTGGATAAAACAATTTTAGATAACTAGAGTTGTAAAATAAATGAATAAATAAATAGTATCTACAGGAATAGACTCCCTTCTGATTAAAATGACCTTTACAAGGCTAACTCATGTTCAGAAATGTTCACTGGGAGCTTTACTAAGGCAAAAGCCAAGAGAACTAATGCATAAAAATCCAGTGTACCTTTTCCAGGAGACAGGCTTATCATCCTCTCTGCCATGCCCAGCTCAGGAAGTCACCTTTGTGGGGAAATTTTAGAAAGTAACATCTCCCATTTTTCTCTTTCCTGAATCAAAACAAAGAATGCTGAGCTTCTCCAGACACTTACCCTGAAACAGAGAATGAATATTTAATAATAAGTGGAGTGCTGATGAGGGTGCTCTAGAGACCAAGGTTCTGTCTTTAGCCATAGTCAAGCAGCGTGAAAAAGCATCAAGTTACATTTCTGGGCACTGTTATATCTCTGTAGTAACCTGGTAGGAGAGAAGGTTCTTTGGCTCCTTCATGTATCCTGGGGGAATAACAACATGCTTGTAAAACTTCCTTAGGACCCACTGCACTCACAAATGCTGCCATTGGTTATAGTACTGGAACTAGGTAAACAAACTGAAGCTACTTTACTACCGAATAAGTTGGCTCTCTTGGGGTTCATTAACATTGTGAGCTCAAAATCCGCCCAGATCCATCAACTTCAAAACGTTCAAGATCCATTTTGGGCAAAATTTCTTTTCCAGGTTACGAGGGAGCCAAGTGAATCTCACCAACACAAAGCTCAGCTTGATCTTCAGGGGCTCTTCGTAATTTTCCAATTCGAACATACAGATATACATTATTTATCAATACCAGCATTTATCAAAACCACTGCCCAGAGTTTTCAAATTGAAGGTGTTAATAATGGTCTACAGTGGTGGTTGTGACAAAGTGATTGGTTTACATTAAACAATGCAGTCTAAGCAGAGGCATCTAAATGACATAAGTGTGTGTATTTTATACCTGGAACTGAATTCCAGACTCAGACCTTGTTGGTACAAAATGATTTACACATAAAACATTTAAATATTTCAAGAAGTATCTACCATGTTCCCCCTCTTTTCTGCAAAGTGGAATTGATAGATTTCTGGTACCCATGGATGTGCAGATATATGGACACCCATCTGCAGGGGCATATCCATGTAACTCTCAGCAATCTGAGGGTTTCATTTGTGCCTCCACAGAGCTATTAAACAACAGATCACGTTATCTGAATCATCTGTGAAAGGAAAAACGGAAGTCAGAAAAATACATCCTGTCTTTCTTAAATTATCCTTGCTTTCTTTTATGGATATGGCATGAATTCCAACCGTGATTTAAAAACAAAACAACAACACAAATTCTTTATGTGAAACATAAATTCTTGATTTGCATAATTTTCTTGTTGGCAGTGGCAAAGGCAAAGACAAGGTTTAACTGAGAAATCAATCTAAGGGTGGCTAAAGTAGCCCAGTATATATTTGGAATATCTAAAAGTAGGAATTAGCATTTTAACGACGGGAAAGTGAATGGATCTTGATCATAGCTTTCCCTGTGTACAGTCAAAACCAGTTCCCTGTTTTATCCACAAGAAAAGAACTTGTTGTATTACTTGCATATGTGAGAGTCCATTACCTATCTTTAGCTAGGAAGAGAGATAAATGAGCAACTACCAGCTTTATGTGGTAATTTACAAATCTTGGTTCAGCAGAGTGGGAGTTCTAAATGTATGTTATTTTATATTTGAGAAAATGTCTCACAGATCAGAGGGTTTTATGCAGCTCTGGCACTTTCTTTACAGTAACAATGCACTCTGTCAAAGGAGTAGAAAAAAATTCTTGTGCAAAAATGTCCATTATCAAGGGAACTCATAATTGGTTTTCATATCAGCTTTCCCTTCTTAAAATACCCAAATGAACAAAGTAGATAATTGCAAAGTTCACAGAGTAGTGATTATATTCTGACTATGGCAATCAAGATGCCGACAGACTAAAGACCTATTATACACATAAAAGGCTGAATTTTGTTTACAGATGACAAGAAAGCTAACCTTTAAAAGATATTTATGCCACCCCTTAATGCATTCTACTGAGATTTACACATCTTGCTTGTGACATTTCAGCACTTTCCACACACTGGTTCCACAAGGTAAACAAACTCGTGTCTTACTGAAAGGAAGATATTAGTTCC
Organism: Tyrannus savana; assembly: GCA_013399735.1. Classification (NCBI taxonomy): domain Eukaryota; kingdom Metazoa; phylum Chordata; class Aves; order Passeriformes; family Tyrannidae; genus Tyrannus; species Tyrannus savana. The sequence continues at coordinate 170,436 of VXAW01007868.1, forward strand.
ACTGTCCTTTGTGAACCACAAAACACATCCTGATGCTCCTTGCTGAACTGTGCTACAACTCTTAACATGTCTTTAGATCTTTCACTGTACCCTCTCACATAATGGGAATTTATCTGTAATTTCTCTTATGCAACTCCATCTAACTTAGATCGTTCTTACCGTGCATTTCCACAGCTGTGTTATTTGCTGATAGCCCAAACAGTTTTTTCCACTGGGCCACAGTATACAAAATGGCATTTGGGGAGGTTGTGTTCCAGCAGGATTGTTTGCCTGGTACTAAACCCAGAGTTCTGCCTCTGTTAATCCTTTAAAAAAAAAAAAAATCATTACTTTGCATTGAAAATTCAGGAAGGTAACACTATGATACCTACTGTCTATTTTATATTTAGCATCAAAATATGTCATTCAACTGCAGTCTTCTGTCTTCTGCAGCTTATGCTAAGAAACTAATATATATTGTCTTATTACTAAACTATGAACTTCGTCACTTCTTTTGAAAAGACATTTTTCTGATTTTTCAGCAGCTTTCCTCATCTTCAAGGAACTTCTCTTTGGGTTTTTAGTACCTTCATTCCTATATTTTTCTGGGGCAACATATAGAAATAAAAATATGGAAAATGTAATATACCAAATAAATATATCACACCAAAAAAAAAAAAAAAAAAAAAAGGCCAGTAAAAGACACAATATAATTCTCAGTCTTTACATTACCAGAATGCCCTGAATTTTCTGGCAGAAATGAGAAGTATTTCCCGGGCTGGAGTTTACTCACTGAAAGGTCTGTAGAAATAACGTCTCTGAATCTCATGGTAGAACAGTGGCAAACACAGCCCAAAAGGCAGGATTTAGAAACAAATAAGATGCTGAATGCAAACACAAGTGCCCAGTTTTTCTAAGAACATGTATCAAAAAATCCTGGGGAGAAATCTTACCTTTAGATGTGGTGAGTTTTTCTCCTTGCTAGTAGTGAAAGCTGCTCCTATTTTGCATAATTATACATTTCTTTTAGTAAGTATGTGTGTTTTTTTTCTTTTCTAAATAAACTATTTGCTTGTTTTCCATAATTAAGCTCACTTTTCATCTCTCTGGCAAAATGTAATCCCCNTGCCTCCTGTTTTGCATAATTACACATTTCTTTTAGTAAGTACGTGGGTTTTTTTTTCTTTTCTAAATAAACTATTTGCTTGTTTTCCATAATTAAGCTCACTTTTCATCTCTCTGGCAAAATGTAATCCCCTAAGGATATAAATCATTGGAATTTTTCCACTCTTACCTGTCATCCTCAAATCATTCCTTGGTTACAAGCAAGTCTTCCTCTCTGTAGGTCAGCCTGCTTCTGATGGTAAATCTCAGTTTCATATNAACAAATAAGATGCTGAATGCAAACACAAGTGCCCAGTTTTTCTAAGAACATGTATCAAAAAATCCTGGGGAGAAATCTTACCTTTAGATGTGGTGAGTTTTTCTCCTTGCTAGTAGTGAAAGCTGCTCCTATTTTGCATAATTATACATTTCTTTTAGTAAGTATGTGTGTTTTTTTTCTTTTCTAAATAAACTATTTGCTTGTTTTCCATAATTAAGCTCACTTTTCATCTCTCTGGCAAAATGTAATCCCCTAAGGATATAAATCATTGGAATTTTTCCACTCTTACCTGTCATCCTCAAATCATTCCTTGGTTACAAGCAAGTCTTCCTCTCTGTAGGTCAGCCTGCTTCTGATGGTAAATCTCAATTTCATATTACCCATAACCAGAATAATACTGATGGTTTCTCTGATGCATAGGAGACACTGGAAACCTCCAGTCTGATTATTTCTGCAAGTAAATGACAAGCACAGGTAACATTTAACTGGTTTATTAAAGTCAAAGATGTTATTGTCCTCTAAGTGGTACAATAATCAAGGCTGTGGTACAATAGCCAAGTCTGACATCCAAGCCAAAGAGTAGCACCACATCAGTTTTCATTTTTTATGAAGTGTTTATAGTTAACTTGTATAGGAAAAGTCATGAAGAGATGTTTCACACGCATTTGACATTCCAGTGGACCTCAATAAAATGTAACTACAAATAGCAATCTCCACACTAACAAAGCAGATGAAGGCAGCTGAAACCTTTATCTGATAATGTTCATCCTCAACCAAGGGATACTCTTGACATCTGCTGTATTTGCAAAATGCATTTACTGCACAGGGCAGCAAATCATGAGGAAGAAAAATAATACAGCTGTACAGACAAACAAAACTACTGAAATGCCAGAGTGAAAAGATGCCAAAGCTTCAAAACTTTTCCCAAGAAAATGTATTACAGTTCTTTGAAACCAGCATGGCAAGGTAACAGAAGCAGCAAGAGAAACTCTAGATTTCTCCTCTTATATGGACCATATTTTAAAATATAATGCAAGTTGCTTACCTGGCAAGCAAGAGTACTGGTGACAATGCCAGCTGCCTTTGAACCCTCTTAATGAAGAAGAAGAAGTGGAACCAGAACTGCAAAAATCTCAAGAATAAGAGAGACTGTGAATTCACTCTAAGGCCCCACATTCGCAACAGATTTGTAAGTGGATGAGTCTTAAAAACATGTATTTGTTGAGATACAATCTGAAGAGAAACATAAGGACCCAAAAAAGTTTCACTGGGAGAGCATTTTTTGTACTATTTTAGAAGTTACAAGATGCAGTATTGTAGAAAGTCTTGAAGGAAATGTCACACGATCCTTCAGCATTTGCTAACTTAGAGAAACATATAGTGAGAGAAGCGGAACAATTATGTGGTGAATATTAAAAAAAATCACATGGATCAAGATGCCACAGAAAGAAATTCTGCCTGTGGTCATGAACACAAGGAATGAAAACACAGAGTGGCTGTGGAGCATGAACCAGCAAAAAGAAGGAGAGAGAGCAGTGATTCCAAAGATAATGGAATTAAACAGTTACCTCTGTACTCAGAAACTCAGCTGGGAGAAGGGAGGTCACCATGGACAACCCCTGTATGCATGAAATGAGAAATGTTTGGGCCAAGTATGAATGGAAATTAAAAAAAAGGAAATAATGAGAAATTTTGAGCCTGAGCCAAGCACAACAGTAAATTACAGAAATCTGGTTTTTAGTGATGCACTTAGTACAACCTGGCAGCAATTGGCAATACAATTATAATTAACAGAAGCATTATCATAAGGCACCGTTATGACTTATTTGGGGTTACAAGAAGCGCATCTAACCAGCCCATCCAAGGGTAATTGTTCCAGCAATATTAATAGAAGGTTTTCCAAAATTCCTATTTATTTTAGCCTAAAAGATCAGAACCTAGGCAGCATACCACAGACAGAAACAGCTTCAAAAGACAGATTGTAGCTTCCTGATGTAGTGACCTAAGGACAAGGGATATTATTTTTATCTAGACCCTCTTTCCGATTTCACAAAGCTTGTGAAAGAATCCAGTTCCAGTTCTGAAGTCTTTGTATCACAAAAACTCCCACTGTAACCTGAAGGACTTTCAGCAGATCACAAACACAAGACTCAGACTAAAAAGAAAATTATTCTGTGAAATAATTATTGCAGAAATCCTCCTTCACTGTTTTTCTGATTACTGTCATACAACGGAGAAAAAAAAATCACACAAATCCACAAAATTTAGAATATAAAATCTAAATATGAAATGCCTCTTACTAGAGGCATTTTTCATTATCAAAGTAACTTTTCACTGCAAAGGCTTCCTACTGCTATTTCTTAAGAGCTCAGCTTTCAAAATGCAGCCACGTAGCATACAGATACCTGTTCATTTTAGTTGATTTGGCTGGAAGTTTGAATCAGGACCTCAGTGAAACTGTATTCACCGTAGGCTTTCAGCTGTGCCTTTGTGATGTACACAGCCCCTTGCTCTTCCTCTTACCTACTTTCTTCCTCTTCAATTTGCACCCTTTGCTGGATGAAGCCGCTCCTTGCTGCTGAACTGAGGGTCTACTTTGTGTGTAAGTGGGTGTGTAGTTTGCTCACAAAATACAAAGCTATTCCTTACCTCTCAAAGGACGTTCACCAGGCAAGCACATGCAACATGAGGCTGAGATAATGAAGTTTAATAGTTTCTCATTGAGAATTAAAAGATCATTACTTTGAACCCAAGAACTGTTGGCATAAAAAGACTTGGGTGGTGCAGCACTGATAGAGTGACTCTTTTAGCTGCTCACCTGGCATCTGCTGCTGTAACCTCAAAAATCTGACAATATGTGTCTTTACAACATTCCTCTGAGCTTAAGATATTCTACTGAGCCTCATCTTACTGTGAGGAAATTCACTCAGAGAGAAGCTAGAAGTGGCTTTCCGTAGTCCTACAGGAAATTGTAACAACACTGACCTACATCTTAATCAGAATGTTTATCTTTCACATGGTGTGGCAGTATCCCAACCCCGGGGCCATTCACCTGCTCCAGTTCCTGGTGACAAGGAGCACAAATTGTGAAGTACAACAGGATGATGAGCAGGACTTGGATTCCAACCCAGTCATAACCTGGCAAAAGTTAGCTACCAACGTCTGCACTGAGAAGTTTCTGTGAAATAAAGAGCAAACCGAGCTGTGAAGGCATTTACAGCTTAATTAAAATTAAAAATTCAGCCTCTGGGTGCTGGCTTTCAAAGACTGTAGATCAAGCCATTTTTGTGTATCAGTGATGTGCCCCATATGGGATAATCCAACACAGTACAAACTATTTAATAGCCTTTTTTTTTTTTTTCCAAAGAAAAAAACATGAAGAAACCACCTGGGGTAGAGTGAGCAGACTGCAGTGATTTTCCCAGATCATTGCACTATTCAAACATTTATTCACCTTTAAAGAAGAGCTGTCTTACCTTTCAAAATTACTTTCTCTGGTCTTGTAATCAGTTGCTTACAGATAGTAACAGATGAACAGAATCTATATTAAAAACATATAGGGAGCCCTATTTTTTCTCTCCCTCTGTGAAATGAGACATGAAGGTGGTCTGGATCCTACTCCTTCATCTGTACCACACAAATCAGAAACGGCAGGTAAGCAGATGGTATGTAATTAACCACTTCATTGCTCTCTTAACCTTGTTCAGTAATTAGTTTGGCACTACTTGCGGATTGCAGGAATACAGTTCATCATTTATGATTCAAGTAGCAAATTATTTGCCAGGTTCAAACCTAAATTTTAGCCAAACTTGCTCTTCACATTGAATTCAGCAGTTATAAAATCTGTTATTCAAAACCCAAACCCAACAGCCAGAATTCACTCAGGGAGTGAGCATCCTGAGCTTTCAGAACACCCTGCCCATCAACAAAGTTGTCTATCTACGTGTATTTTCATTTTCAGAATAAAAAAGAAAAATAAGAGTCTTTTTTAATGATACAGCTCAAAAATTGCATTAAAAAAATCCAAGTGCTTACTATCTGTGTATCTTTTGTAGTAACACTAATACTTTTTTCAGAATAGAGCAAGCACAGACCTAAAGTGACACGTGTAATTCCACTTCTCCAACAGCTCGTTGCAGTACAGGCTGGAGTTTATCAGAAACCTGCAATATGCTGGGCATGAGTTTCACTCTCCACACTTTCTGAATTTTCACTTTCAAAGCACATGTTCATGTAGGAGTTCAAACAAAACACAGAGAAAGAAAAGCAACTTATCATGACACGAATGTGTTGCTACCACTGACCAGTTATTAAATGCCACTAATTTTTCATTTGATTCCTCCTTCTTTTTGTCTTAAGCTGCCACAAAGCTACCACTATGCTTACCATCATCACTGACTAATATGCACAGTCCAAGAGCAGCAATCCAAAACCATGCATTGTCTTGTGTAACATCAAAAAAAAAAGGCTTAAAATTCTTGTTCAGAAGCAAAATCTCAGAGAAACAAATGAATGTACAAATATCCAGAGGTATGAGCGCATAGGGAGTGAGTGCAAGAATGAGGCATCACCAGACTCAGTTTCTGCCAGTGCAACACAGAATCAGACCTTGAGTGGAAGGATAACAAGAGACCTGCTCGTCCATCAGCAGCTGTAAAACAGTCTCAGACCAAAACTCACAGGGTACCTGCAGTAGCAGCGTGAATCTTCACTGCATCCTGAACATTCTGGATTCAGAGGGAACTTTATCCTCACGTGAAAGGGGAAAATATGTTCACATATCCCCTAACACTCAAAATATGGGTCCTAAGAGAACAAAAATATGCTAAACTGTTCTTTGAGAAAGAAATGTTTCCATTCAGGCAAAAACACTTTGTGAAGGTTCTTGCTATGGGAAAATGTTGCTTTCTCCAGTGAGACATCTCCCTCTCTCCCATATGTGCATTTTCATGCTTTTCCTGCCATCTTGTGATAGTCCAGGCAGTTTTCACATAATCCACTGGACACTGTAAATCTCATAGAGGACTGGTTTTTATGACACATTTTTCTAGACTAATGCCAGTGTCTGACTTGATCCCCCTCTGGGCCCACTGCAATATTCATGATAGGACACAGGTGAGCTTCACACAAATCAGGAGCTTTCACAATTTTTCATGCAATAAAAACAATAACAAAAATAAAACATTTTACGTGACACCAGCACCTCAGAGCCTACTTTGACAAAGCCATTTCACTATCAGGCACTGAAAGTGAAATGAAAGATGATGGATAACGCCACAAAGGGCTCACAAGGGCAACATAATTGCAAAAACAACGCCATGTGGAGGGAGCAGATCTGGAAGAGGAAAAAGGACATACCAGACAACAGTAAGACAACAATTAATTTGAAATATTAGAGTATACAAGCTGCCCAGTCATTATCAGATTTTCCTGGTAGCCTGAGAACAGTAAATTTTAATAAAGCATATTAAATGCTATTTTGTTTCATCAGTTTAGATTATGTAACACCCTTCTAGGATGTTACAAAAGGCAACAAACAAACCTTTTTATGACAAAAGGACTGGGCTTGTAGCCACCACAGAAAAGCCATATATTACAGATTGATTTGGGAACCTGTGGATGTGTATAACATTTGTTAAAGCTGACACATTGAATGGAGTTACAGAAATCTGCATTTCCAATACTAAATTCTAAGGAATGTTCTTTTGTAAAAGGGTTGACTTCATTACGTGTTGTTGCTGCAGTGATGCTGAATTCAATTCCATACACACATCATGAAAGGAATGCAATTTACCCTCTCTTCACAAGTCAATTTTGCTGTGTTTTCTAGCTATAGATTAATTACTCCTTCATCAACGTTGGACAATATGTTTTTGTAATGGAGCATGAATCATTACAAGATACAAATGGAAGCAAATGTGCAAGATAGAGGTTTAGACTGTAATTCAAAGTATACTCAGGTTTTTTTCTGTGAGTGGAATACCAATTTAGGTTACTTTCAAGGTTAGGTCGTTATGTGTCCTCAGCAAATCAATAAAGATAAAATTTGACTTCTACATCACATTAGCAAGTTTAGTACAAAGTCAAATCCTGCAGAAAGCATTTATTTCTGTTTACAGCTGCAGCTTACTGTTGAGCTCCAGTCCTTCCCTTCAGAAGGTTTGTGACACAAACTTGAGAAGCTTTTTACAACATCCAGGGCTCTCCATCATCTTTGGAAACAGGAAAGTAATGATGTCAACACAAAGCTGAAGAGGGGACCCTGTAAAGGCAAAGATGTCAGCACAGCATACTCAGGAGAATGTGTGACCATTCCAACCAACCTGAAATCCAACAGCAAAGTGAGCTGCAGTGCAACAAGGCTCTTTCCAAAGGATTCACTGGAACATTCCATCTGAACTCTCGCTTACAGACAGACCTATCTGAGAACTAACCAGTAAAAAGGGTCAAGCAAACTGGTAAATATGTCGAGATATTTATTCAGCAGTCATAAATGCTGATAAGGCACAAATTCAGTCAGCAGAAGCAAAAAACTAATTGGATTAGAGCTCAACACATCCAAAATGGGCACAGAATTCGAGCTTTTGACTCTGTCTCCTTAGATGAACTGAAGACTGATTAGTTTCCCCAGCAAAGCCAATGTAAAAAAGATTACAAATTCCAGCAGAGAGGTAGGTAGCAGGGACAAATCCATAATAAAAACAGCATTTAATCTTCTCTTAAAATAGAAATTGTTTACTTATTACCTAAAAAACTGCTTGCTTACTTTGCTTGTATTGTTGCATTACAAAGTAATGAATAAATCAAAGATGTCTCTCTTATGCTACCTCTATTTGTCTACACCTTAATCCTTTAAACTCAGCCTGTCGGATGTCACATATTCCTCAAGCTCAGAAAACTACTTTGTAGGGGGGTTATGTTTTGATAGGTGCTCAGAATGTATACCTATATATATATATATATCTCACATTAATGTAGAGCCACAGTTTCTTTTTTTCTATCACAGTGGCTGAGTGTTTAAAACAAACAAACAAAAAACCCAAAACGATACAAAACAAACAAACAAAACACCAAGTTTTAAGAAAATGCTACTAAGAAAGAATCAAGTATATTCACTGTGATATCCTCTGAAGTTTTTTGGGGAGAAATGCACAAATTCTTTTTGGCTTTTCTCTCTACAGAAATTCACGCAGTTCAGTTTTACTGACACGAATCTTCAACAAAATTGAGTTTCAACACCATGGGGGCGTGTAATTGCAGAAAATTGCATTTATTCACATAAATAAGCTACAATAGAAATGATTTCTCCTATACTTAGGTATCTGTGAACTAATCAGAAGATGACTTGTATGCTATGAAATTTACCTCAAGAATCAATGTCAGCACAAGGCCTAAATAGCTCCAACTCCACTCCTGCCTATATAAGGGCAAGTTCTTATGTAAGGTAATACTATTTTTGTTCTATATCTCCATTTAATATGAAGGACAACCTAAGAGAAAACTGAAGCTGTAACTGAAAAAAAAAAAAAAAAAATAATTTTAAAGATAAAGGGCTCCATACCTTGGAAGTATATGATATATAAGCAACTGGTAGAATATAAAAATAATACCATTACTAATCTTTCCTCAAAATGCACTGAATTCTTCAGGTTGGGTATGGGGTGCTCTGCTTTCAAGCTAGGTTCTGTCAGTCAAGCCTTTTTCCACTTTGCTGGTAACCTCCAAAGCTTCCAGTAATAATAGCTTTAAAGTAAAAATCTTTTAATAAAAATAAATATTTTACAAAGATTTTGATGTGTCTGTTTATATTCAATTCAATAATTTATGCTCAGACTGCTTCCTCTTTGAGCTACAACCACACAACAAACATTCCATTTTCATCTGATTTATTCTCAGATTGTTACTGGACTAAACGTAAGAAAGAAATAGCAAGTGCTGAACTTGTAGCTTATAACCCTGGTGATTTATTTCATAAACTCTGAATCAGATGTAAATGCAAACTTCCAAGCATTTTCAAATTCCACTTGTGCTGAATAGCAGTGATGTGGATTCAGAATTCCAAAATACTTACAGGTCTTGCTCAGTGCCAACTTTAATCATTCTTACAGTTCCTTTTCACCAATATAGATGCTTTGACAGACTAATTATCTATATTTACAAAACTAAGATTTTCCTTCTTGTGAAGGAAAATCCTTCTACTTCCCTCATAACTACTATAATTTGGCTCAGTAGCTACAGAATTGGCAAAATTTTGTATTTACTGTCTGGTTAATCTTAATTTTGAAATAATGCAGCATAGTAGATTTTTTTTTTCCTGAGATGTTCCTCGTTTTCTGCTTCCCCCTGAGTTCTGCAGTACTGTTTTCTCATACCCAAATTATTCAGTGCTATGTGGAACATGCAGCAACTGAAAAGCAGTGCTCAGTAACAGCATAATAAATTCAGCTCATGGGTTCATTAATGAAAGCTTTCTCCACCCTTCCTCTCATATTGTTTTTGTGGTAAACCAAAAAGTATTAATAAATACTTCTAATGTTTCCACTTTGGCACTGGGCACATGTCTCTGAAGAATAAGACTTGAGTTAAAATCTCCTAACATCAAATATTGATTTATCACTAAAAAACGGCAATCAGAAGCAATGGAAAGGTTTTCTTCAGAGGAAAAATGAGGGCATTGTTTTTAAATGAAATGTTTTAATCCTATATGTTCAAGTAATTAGGTTTCTTCTTTAGAATTCTTGTGTGTTTCAGATTAATGCATCTAACAGAGGTTACCATAGTTTATAAAGATTAATAGTACATCCATTAAAAGAAAACCATCTAGGAAATTTTCATCATTGGCAGAAAGATACAAATGCATTCTGTAATAGAACTTTAAACTCACATATATTACCACTATAACCACAGAGACTTAAACAGGAGTCTTGGTTATGGCACACAGTTTGTGCATAAAAACATAATTCAAAGGGCTTATCTAAGAATGGGTCCTAAAAAATAATCTTTTAAAAGTTGCTAGCACTCTGGAGAGGTGATTTTGCAAATGTAGACTTCTCTCTGCCTAACTAAAAAAAAAAACAAACAAAGAAACCCAAACCGAACCAAACCAACAAACAAACAACCTAAACCACCAACCAAAGCAAACCTTTTTTGGCTAATGAGAATTAATTTCTTGGAAGGCAATGGAACTATTTCCTTTGGAGAATCATTTGCCTCATGCAAAGGGATGAGTTGAACTTCAGGTAAAATTGGCCATTTACGATTTTGTGTTCAGAACGTTAATAAAAATGTGTTCAGAATGTTAGCAAAGATGAAGAGGGAAAAAAATTAAGGAAAACAGAGTGAACATTTTAAATTTCCACAGCTATCATCAGAAAGAACTCCTCGGTTAAAGTTTGCAACCTCTTGTTTTATTCTGTTCAGCGTCTTCACAGAAGAGCTGGAGTAGAATCAATGCAAAAATCAGAGAAGAAAACAACACACCTCACAGTGATTTTCCATTCAGATATTGTGGATTTTAAATGATGGAATACCGTGAAAATTTCTACTTAAAAATAAGTTCACTCAGGGGAGCACTCCCATGGTGTGTATGAGTGTTAAGTAAACAAAATTCCAATTTTAAAAAAAATTGGCCAAAGTCATACAAGCATTTTTAACAACGCATTTTCCTTCAACTGTGCCTACAAGTTATTTTTTCCTAATAGAAATAGTGGAAAAATTCATGAGAGAATATTTTCAATTACACTGTGGTAACTTTCAAAACCTCACACCTCTTTTGATAGAATTTTTGAGTTTTCATGAACCCTAATCAAGGAAGAGAGTCAGATTAGAATCGAGAGCCTTAACACACATAGCCTGACCTCAGATCTATCTGTTTATATTCGTATTTTACTATCTGATTTTTAATTCTTTCAAATACAGAAATAAATGTTTACTTGGACAGAGAAAAGGTTGTGTTTCATATTCCTGAACTGAATAAGGGCACCTACCAGACTTCAATATTTGTGTACCTAGGCTTGTTTACACTGATTAACTGGAGATCTCTTAAAAGAGCCTATTTTCCTCACATCTTTTCATTATCACATCTTTTAAGCAAGAAAGCCTTGAAAATCTTGGAAAAATAATCTGAAATAACTATTTCTTATCCAACTCTAATTCTGCATTACAATGTGTCACATAGCCTATGTTATGACTTGCAGTTTGTTAAAGTAATTCTGCTCATTGATGTTCCACCGGGCTTCATCACAGCTATCTGTAATCACAAAATCACAACGTGCGAATTGATGGAGCTGTTTTAGATACAGACCAACAACACCAAGTCAGAGTGTTCTGGAACTGTGTGACTACAGAGCCAAACTCTCACCCTGCTGACAGCAGATGCTTCTGCAAAATTCCAACACCTGGCAATGTTAGAACTCATAGCCAAAAAAACCTGAGCAAGGGAATGCAATGCAGTTAAAGCACTAGCAAATAGAACACATTCAATCTTTTCTTCTAAAGAATAAGTGCCAAAAAAATGGCCTTTGAGGCAAAGAATTTCCCAAAAATAATCTACACTCAGTATTAGAGAGATATATGGGTCAAGTCTAATCATTTCTTCTTGCTATGACTATAAAAAAAAAAAAAAAAAAGACAGTCTCACAGTGTGTAAAATCAAGGTCTAAAGTTTCACAAGTGGTACAGATGATACAGAATCAGTGGACTATTAACAATGCAAAATAAGAAATCAGATAATCAAAGGTTATGCTGTAATGGATCTGACATTCAGCAATCACGTTAGGCACAATTTCTTTAACTGTGGGAGGCTTTGTCAACACGAGGATAGACTGCTTTTCACAAATAATGCTCTTCATTTTATTCACAGAGGTAAAAACCCCATCTTTTTCTGACCACTGAAAACAAAAACACATCTCAACATTCTCGCAATGTATTGCTATTTTTGGATGCCAGTGAAGAATTCCCTGAGTGTAATTCTGAATTAAAACCTCAGAGTCACAAAATTCTTTAGGTATATGGATTATATTACGTGGAAGACAACGTGTCCAATTTTCCTGAGCAAAATTTGGAAATGCAAGGTCAATTCTTTTCCTCAGAGGATGCAATCATAGTTAACAGATAACAAAGAGTCTTGGACAAGTTGTGTTAATGTCTAGATAGGTATCTAATGAAACAGTGAAAGTTGAAGGATTGGAGTGATTCTTGGCTCAAATAATAATTTTAAAAACCCAGGTTGAGGTGTTCACCTTGTGGCAAGGAGTAAGCAAAGGAAAGGAAATGCTCATTACAGTGAATTACACAGAATTACCCGTAAATAGCCATGCCTTGACAGCAACAATCAAATATGACCCTATTATCTGGGAAATAATAACCCTCAAAGGCAACCACTGATCACAGTCAGAGACTCCACTGAGCTGTCTGAAAGGCCTTCTCTTGGATTCCAGGCACAATAGAACTCCCTGAAACAGGGGATGCGATTCACCAGAATAAACTGTCTCCAAGTCAATCAGAAAGACTCGTTCTGGGAGCTGTGACTAAACAGAGCACATTTGAAAATTGAGATAAATGCATCTCTACTGTTTTGCTACCCACAATGAAATTCAGCCAGGTACTCACCCTCATTTTCCCTGGAAAATTCACTAGAAAAAGTGGACTCACCTAAAGAGAATTGATTTTATTCTTTGTCTTACTAATAGGGGGAAAAAAAAAGTTTAATTCTTCAAAACTATTAGATCAGACAGGCAGGCTGAAAACCTTAAAAAATAAAAATTTGATTTTTTTCCTAAAGAAAATGATTTTACACCCATGTAGAGCCACGTTCTGTACTTGCAAGGTTTTGGTCTGACATTACATTCTGAAACTTGGAAGGGAACCAGGTTAAACCATTAGAGTGAAAATTTCACTCCCACCTTACAATTAGTTTGATCAATCATTTTGATTCCTCAATATTTAAGGTAGTTCTTGTAGAACATACTAACATGAGAAGTTATTAAGTAACATGGGAGGTTTTATAGAATCATTAGGCTGGAAGGAATCTACAGAGTTGATGTGGTCCAGCCTCCTTCTCCAAGCTGAGAGAGACCAGGCCAGATTGCCTGGGGCTTGAAAACCTCCAGATGGATCTTGGAAATCTCCAAAACTCCACAACCTCCCTGGCAAACCTGTTCCAGTGATTAATTACCCCATGTTTTGTTTTGTTTTGTTTTTTTCCATATATCTAATACAAGCCACTCCTGTTTCCACTTATGAGCGCTGTCTCCTTCTACCACCACTATGCACCTCAGTTAACATCCTGGCTCCAATTTTCCTGGTAATTTCTTAGGTGCTGACATTCTTTTTTGCCTGTTAATGATGCCAAATTTGTATTTGCAAACAGAGTGACTGGCAATGCCTATAAACAGGGGAAATTACACTGCCTGAAATTTTACATTCTTATCCACTGATATTTCTAAATGTTTTGTACAATCATATTTATATTTTAGAAATAATTTTTCAAGATACCAAAAAAAAATAAAAGATGGGGAGGGACAGCATAATAATAATATTATTATAAAATATAATATAAATATTT
>VXAW01007868.1:184389-207237 GCA_013399735.1 Tyrannus savana
TATAAATATTTTATATTCTATACCTAAATTTATATAACATATAATGGAATATATATTGTAAATATTATTAATATAAATATAGTAAAATATTATTATTTAGTTTGAGTGACAGATCACAACTAACTATGAGTTTTCTCATTACAGATTCTCCTACCTGGTACTCCCATTCCTAGTTATATTACAACACCAGTAGCTGCGAAGAAAGGAAATATATCTTTAAATCTGGACAAAAAACGAGGGCCCTGGCAAAGCTTGTCTTAAATAAAGTCCCTATAATTAACAGGACCAAAAAAGGGCAGAGACTCTATGACAAATAGTAAAGAGGTGGGCTTCTGAAAGGAACTGTCTCAAACATTTTCCATCAGTTATTGGAGAGGGTTCATCTCACAGCACCCATTCTGGGAACATTCACTTTTCCATTATGTTGTAAAGAACATCTCAGGAGCATTGCTGCTCCTGGAGCAGCAGAGCATCTGAGAGAGGCAGATGTGAGCTTTGCCATCACCAGATACTGGGCTGCTGTTTTAATATTGATGTGCCTCGAAATTCAGTGCACTCACATTCCCCTGGCCGATTTCTTTGGGTTTATTCATTCTTTCTCCGTTAATATTTTCTACTCTTTTTAATGAGAGAAAAGCATCCCTGAGCCTGCAGGTAAAACTGAATGAATTTGTTTAAATGTCAGAGCTCTAATAAAGGCCTGGTTCTTTAGCAGCCATTAAATAATTAAGAGGTTGCAGCAGCAGTTTCAAATGGCCCTTGTCAACGCTTGATAACTTATTTTCACATCAAAACCATAAATCGTGGGCAACCTGCATTTCTAGTGATGTTTTAGGACAGACTGTGAAGTTCTACAGCTGTTTTGAGGAAGACAAAGAAAACACACTGCACTAACAAAGAAGAAAAAGGAAAATCTTTCTAGATTAGAATTAGATTCTACAACTGTAGTTCATTTCCATTTCATGCATCTTCCTTTATGTTTGCCTACTACAATGAAAATCAAACTACTTTGTTCACATCAGACATGAATAGACAGAGGTTGAAGAAACAGCATGTTTTGGTTTATCATCCCATATTCTGTCAGCTCTTTTTCTTAGGTTCTGCAGCCCAAAGCAGCCCAGCTCCTGTGAAGCTGCTGAATTTTACCCTCGATAAGGGAAGGACAGTGGATCATTTTGATACGTCTCTGCAGGCTCTGAGAGATAATAAGATGTGAGCCAACAGAGGAGCAAGAACACCATTTACAAACTCAAGAACACACAACTCTTCAAGAATAACGGGAACTGCAAAGCTCTTTGGGGAAATTAATCCTTTCCTGTTCTGGTCTCTCAAAAAATTCTCGGTGTTCTGGCGTTTTCTCAATTCAGAGGCTGAGAACAGCTTCTCCCTGGCATTCTCCTCATCATGTCTTGTCTATTTGTAAGGGGACAGCTCTGCAGGAAGCCAGGAAAGCCCCACCAAGGTCACAGACATCAGAAGGGGATCCTTCTTATGGCTGATGGCTGCACCCAGAGCTCCTCTGCCACTGTTCACCTAATCAGGTCAGTGCAGCCAGCCTTCCCTTTTGGGAGTACATTGAATTACAAACAGTACACTGGGGCTCCCAGAAATTAAAAAACAAACTAGCAAACAAGCAAAACCAAACATAATTATGTCACCAAGTTTATATGAGTAGCCTTATGGCACCATGAATGGGAATAAACTTTCAGAAGCTCCACTGTTTTATTTTTTTTTGTTCACAAAATAGGGCTTTCCTTCAGCTTTTGAGAATTTTGAACTAAAAGTGTCCAGCTTTCCATCAGCTTTACACTAAACCACAATTAGAGGAGGAAGAGATTCAATGGTTTTCATTCTTGAGCCAGGCATGATATTTTTAGGCGTGAAAAATAGACCCACAGTCCATCCAAGCTTTAATCAAATTTTCAGTTATTCTGAAATAAGATTTGTTTGTAAAAAAAAAAAAAGAAATTATGACACAACTCTGCTTTTTCAATTTTTTTTTAGCTACAGAGGTCTAAATAATTTTTGTAGTAATATTAAAAAATGCCATAAGGAAAGATTCAGAACAGAGCAAAGCCCTTTTGGCTTTTTTGTTTGCTTCTCCCTAAGAACATGGCTAAAGATTCCTTGGCAGATGACAGCAAAGCCTCAGTTCAGGCAGAATTCAAGTAGGGACAGACAAGCTCTGGAAACTGAAGTCACCTGCTAAGAACCACCATAAACATCAAGCAACTGCCCATTCTTCTTTTTACCCTTAAGTAAGCACACAAAAATCAAGGTCAGGCCCTCAGGACTGAATGTTTAGCTACTGACAGTTAGCAACTCCCTACCTCAACACAGCTACCACATCACTCCAAAGCTTGGGAAGGGGGGAGGCTGAGAAACCTTCAGATTAAGCAATTAAAGGAAAAAAAAAAAGTGACAAAGTACCCCCGTTGCCTCCAAGCTTGCTAAATTGTTTTGTGCCCTTGGCAGTGCTTTGAATCCAAGCCTTCTCGATGGGAAAGAAACCCTAGTGGGTTACTGCTGGTTATCAGAAGAGTATAAGCTGTGCACTACCCACAAACACAGGGCATTCTTGTGTTGGAGAAAAATACTGCCTGCTGCAATGAGATTGAAATATGCACAATTTACCATGAAGAACTTGTGGGAAAAACTAATTACCAATTTTTTCCTCTGAGCCAAAGCAGGTTTCACGGGGTATCTGAGTTGTACACAGATCAGGGCAGCAACAAGTGCAATTTTAGCTCTGTCATTGAAAGAGGGGCAAGTCACTGCTAACAAGACAGATCTGAGCTAAATTCATACCATGCCCTCTATATGCTCAAAAAAGGGTTTTAATGGGAGAACCCAGTGTATCTCCAACATGGAAAATGCCTTTCTGATACAAAATACATGTGTTACCTTCTCTTTCATTGTCTCAATTTTTTTACTCATAAAAATGAACATAAACTAAATACCTTGTTTTAGAAGGAAAGAAAAAAATAATTTCCGGGTATGTTCATCGCTAAAGGACTTATCAGAATTTCTTCAGAGGAAAACTGTCACAGTGAAGGCAAATCCCACACAAAATTTAAAAAAAAAAAAAAAATCTCAAAATAGAACTAAGTTTAGGTGGCATTGATGATGAAAGGACATGATGAGGAGGCTGGAGACAATGGAAAATAAATGATGATTGGTCTGCAGACAACACAGGGGAATGCAAGGGAACAGCACAAGACATCACTGTTGGAAGGCAGAAACAATAAAGGGAAACAGGAAGATCATCAGAAATACCTTAGAAGCAAAATATTCCAGAAACAACTGAAAGACTTGTCTTTATAGTCTTGTGCACACAGCCTCAGTGAAAGAAGTGCATTCACTGAAATTGTTGAAACAATAAATACATTTCTGATCAAAAGACTGTAACGTGTAAAATCCCTGCAAACAAGGTGGAAGGCAGTTGAACTATACTAAGAAATGCAAACACCACATCTACAACATTCCTTAACTATTAGTCTTCCCAATATAAAGGAAAGTGATGGCTATTCACAAGTTGCTTGATTTTTAGTCAGAGGAAACATTCCATAAGAAAAAACAATCTGCACAATCTCCCTTTAAGGCAAAGAAAATTACTTCATTGTCAGCATCAGAGTAAAAACAAAGTACAAAATAATAAAATTAGTGTGACTGGGGGACTGCCACTCTTCTGCCACTTCAGAGCCTCAATTAAAGGTATGAAACTGAAGGGACAGAGAGCACTGCTGTGAAAGCCTCCCAGCTACACAGATCGTTCCTCCCACTGTCTGAAAGCCACACAAAGCCTGGAAACAAGGAGACACATGGTGGGACAATATCGCCCTAACTAACAAATGTGTCACGCTGCCTCCTAAAGCCCAATGTTATTCCCAGGCTAAATTCATTCATTAGCAGGTTTAGAGCTTAATTCAAGCATTTAGCCATCCTGCTATGTGCTTTCCACTACACTTACAGAGGGAAGGTGCATCTCTTTCAACCTTGCTTTGCTGGAAAGCAGTTTCCTTGGCCAGTGTCTGAACCATCCCACTGTACAGTGTTCAAGCTCTCTATTTCCCATACTCACTGCATGTGCTCCAGTTCACCTTCAGCTGATTCAGCTGGCCTGTACTAAACACACAGTCTCCACTGTGAGGAGGTCTTTTCAGTGCAAAAGCATTACTAATCACCTGAGCATCATGTTTACCATTTTCTCTGCCATATCGCTGCTGAACCATAATTACCTTGCAGTTGATTAATATACTCACATGTTGCTGCTTACTCACTGCAGAAATTTTTGCAATTAGCCCCTAACCACATGACCTTGCAATTTTGTCCTGTTTCTATTAGGACACTTCAAATTCACTTAGCTGGTGTCACTCCCTCTTTGAAGGCAATTATGTTTTCCAGATTTAAAACATCAATGAATTTACCTGCTACTTACAACAGGGTAAAAATGAAAACAGATGCATAAGACTGATGCTCACACTATTTTGGAGTCTCTCTGTCAGACCACTAGATCTGATATCATGAGAATTTTCATCATTGCACTTAATTTTTCCTCACTTCCCAATTTACCTGCTACATTACTACATGCCACCTTTTCCAGAAAACACTTCAGGTGACACAGCACCAAACACATTCCTGAAGACCTTATAAAGCAAGATATCATCATTTATGAGAGCCAAGATGAACAAGGTTATTGGGCTGATTTAGCACAATCTGTCTTAATCAGCTCGTTGTTGTTCAAAGCTTTTTTACCCCCCCAAAGATAGTTGTATTAAAGTTGTCTCTTATGGAAATGGGAGATCTTTTCAGTTCATCGCTGGGGTATTGCTTTGTTAGCTGAGAGATCATCCTTAACTTTGTGGAGATGTGACGTTTTGCCTTGCACAGAAACGTGGCAAGCTTATGGGAAAGCTTTCTGAAGCACAGGAAAGATTTCCGTTTTCTCTCATGCATACATAGATATGGGTAAATAAGGAAAGAAAAATTTAAAAAAAACCCAAAACATAGATTTGATTCAATGATAGTAACTCCATTTAGTTGTAGTTTACTACAGTTCATTGCAGAGCAATGGATATAATAAACTCTTTCACCTAAAGCTTGCAGCCATTTTTCTCACATAATTTATTTCATTATGATACAAAGTCTGTAATTTGCTTGAGAAGCAGAATCCAATTACTCTCTAATTAAGAAAATTCACGTCCTTTGTTTAACTGGAAGGGATCCAGACTCAAACAGTTGAACATTCTTTTTTGTCACCATTAAGAAAAAAAAGAGTTCTTTATGTTTTCAGGAAATAGCATCAATTATTTCTTCTAGATTTAATTCCTGGAAGATGGCTCCTATCTCAGACCTCGATAGATCAGAGACACTTTTACATCTTACTAGTCTCAAACTATAGTCTCTATACATCATAAATATTACAATCTAAAAATTAATATGCAAATTGTATATGCAAAGTTGTTCTTTTTTTAAATAAAGTGTTGCAGACAGATCCTACAACATTGCATGAAGGTTGGACCTGCAGATGTCTGCAAAAATCTACACTGATCTCAGTGTGGGACGGGAGTTATGCCCTGATATTAAAATTCTCATCTTCATACGCACGCTAGAAAACAGGTATATACTGTAATTTGCATGTCAAAGTTCATCTGTGCCTTTGAAATTCTCTGAGTCTCAACTGCTGCTTGTTGGGAATGTGCAACTCCTTTCTAAAGCTTGTTTCCATCCCCATGGATGGGTACTTGAGAATATCTGGTAGACATTATTATTTATTTATAAGGCTGAAAAGCAAGGACTCCTCCTTTCCCCAGTCTTTTAGTAGCCATGATAGCTTTGACTTCAATTTGCTCATAAAGACTTCACAGATTATTTAGGGATCAATGTCTTATAAAACTGTGTAATAATCTTTCCCAATTTCTGTTTTATGCCAAAATGGGGTGGGAGGGAAGAAATTCAGCAGATAAAGGGGGAGGGGGGAAATCATGATTCAAAATTCAGAACAGCTAAATAGGTCATTCAAGTCTTATAATAATCTCCAGTATCCAGGAGCAGGTGATGACACTGGTAGTCAGGAACAGAAATTACGAATACAGAATGCTGACATTTTTTACAGAGTTTATAGGTCTCAAACACTGGATTGTCCTTAGCACACATGGTGCTCTATGGGGCAACCCTTAAAGAAATTATGAATTATACAAAGGCAAAAACATTTATGAGAATATGCAGAACAGTCTGAAAATATCTGCATTTTAAGCCACTCAAACACAGTGGCTTAAATACTGCTTAGAATCCTTTAAATAGTACTGAAGGTAATGACTATTCCCCTCACTGTGGCAACAACCCTCCCTCTGAACTCGCTTTGCATTAGCCAGTGCTGGCTAATGAGTCATGGTGTCTTCAGTTCACCAGCCCAGGAATTCATTAAAAACCTTCTTCTCCCTCGGGCTGCAGAAGGTAACTAACTATCAGCTGATTTCATTGACTCGTAGAGGCCCCTGTGACCTCATCCAAAGCCATAAAAAAGGTTGTCTATAACGGGAGAATGGTTGTGGACATAGGATGGAACTTTTCTCGGCTGATTCCAAAAGTTACCTCCTGAGCCTTCCACTTTTCTCAGTCCAAACAGATTGGTGCCCAAGGCCTGAGAACCAATCCCTGCACCCAGAGCTCTGTGCAGATCCCAGTGTTCACAGACACTGAGAGATCTGCCTCAAGCATTTGACAAGTCTGCCAAAAGCACAGCAGGATTCCAGGGGCTGCAGTGGACACACCAGTTCTCAGCTCTTCTTCTGAGGCTGCATCCGTGGCACTATCACATAACAGCCTTTCCATGTTATTTGGGAAAGGATGTATTATTATACAGCAGAAGCAACTTTTTTCCCTTACAGTCCTTTGCTTATCAGCTCTCTTCTGAAGATTTTACGTCCCCTGTCTATGGAAATTGAGATGTGAAGCAAAAAAACCTCTCTTTGGAGCTACTCAATCCCGTGTGTTCAGCAACTGGGAGATTCATAGGATTACAGACACTCAGAAATTTTATCAGAGAGATGGATGTACTGACAGTTTCCTCCAGGAGTATCACTACGTAAAAGTCGTTCAAACAGAAATTAGAATTCAAGAAGAGACGTATGACAAACATTTTTTCTGAAAATGCTCGCTAATCTTCCAGATGAGAAGAGAATGGCAGATAATGGACAACACCAACAAAACAGGAGGTTGCAAAACGATAACAACTTTAACACTGCTGAAAGTTTCCTAGTTTTTGAGGACTGAAAGCAAAAACAAAGCCTACTAAAAAGCAGACTTCCATTAGCAATCTGCTGAAAGCGTTACATTGGAACACAAGGAGTACCAGCTGGAACAAACATTACTCTTTTTCAAGGTTGAGAGACTAGCAAGATGAGCAAGGACAGAGAAAGACCTCTTGAAGTCAGGAGGAACGCCCCTCAACGTACAAGCTCTGTAAGAGGAGGTNTGAAAGCAAAAACAAAGCCTCCTAAAAGGCAGACTTCCATTAGCAATCTGCTGAAAGCGTTACATTGGAACACAAGGAGTACCAGCTGGAACAAACATTACTCTTTTTCAAGGTTGAGAGACTAGCAAGATGAGCAAGGACAGAGAAAGACCTCTTGAAGTCAGGAGGAACGCCCCTCAACGTACAAGCTCTGTAAGAGGAGGTGGAAATGAGATGGAGAGGGTGGCTATACAAACTTTTCTGTAAATCTTCTTTCCTTATCCCAAACAAGGCACATTAGAAGCAGAAGGACTGCACTCTCCCTTACCCACTTTCAGAGCAGTTCTGTGCTCCACACCAGCAGGAATGATTATGCTTCAGGTTCCAGGGTTTAGAAAGAAAGAAAGGAAGGAAAGAGAAGTCATATTTTCTTAAGCACAGTTCTCCACGCCACTCATATACAGGGACACAATTAATGTCATTGCATTTCCAGACTGCTGTGCTATCACCACTCTTGCAGTGAGATTTCAGTGAAACTTCTTTTTGCCCAAAGGCTTTGCTAGAGCTGGAAAGGACAGCACGGCAGGAATCTGGCCAATAGCCAGGAGGCTAAAATTGCTGTTTCAGTTCCCAAATCCTTGCATTTTAGTTTTGCTTGCCGCAATGCTGTAAAATCTGCTTTAGCTGGGGAGTAACTTTCAGCAAAGTGGGAACTTTTGCTCGAGAACCACGAGGTGGCACCACAACAAGCCAGAAAACCTGTTTAATTATCACCAACTCTGATCTTGCTCGTTTATATAATTAATAAAGCAATTGAGCAGGGCTGTTTCTTTTTCAGGCAGTACTACAGAGATTACAAATGGATCTGTGCTCAGTGACTTTTCAATTCCTCTAAAGCCGAGCAGCCAGCGTTTAGACTGATCCATTTCAAGCAGCTGTTTAATGCTGTGCTGGAACAGACACAACATAAATCAATATTTAAAAAGGTGCTCAGTGCCCACAGGTATCCAATTTCAAGGTAATTCTAATCACATTTAGGAACACACCTTTCACAGGCTGGCTCGTTCAGCTTGTCCTGCGTGATGCCTGCCCTGGTTTTAACTCCCACACCACCCCTCAATTCATCTGCTCACTCCACTGTCTGGAATCCCACGCTTCCCCATTTCCATGCAGCCTCCCAAGACAGGTTTCCCTGCCTGACACCTGCCATGGAGGTAGGAGGAGAGGGTCCCAATCTCCTAATGAGAGAGAGAGAAAAAATGAATTTCTAGTGCCCTTGGCAAGGTAAGAACGACTCCAGGATCCCAAAGAGAACGGTGACCACTATTTTCTGATGCCAATATTGGCCCAGACTCTGGCTTGAGGTTCCAGCCATCAAACAGTTTTCCTTTCCTGCAGTGAGGAAGCTTTCCATTTGCTGACATCATGGCAGGTACAGGAGTATTAATCTGACAGGTTGAGCAGCCCACACATCCCACCACAGCAGACTCTTAGTGCAGTGCATGCTCTCAGACATGGAAGGCTCCTCCCGTCTCTCAGACTCTCCCAGGTATTTTTTTTATGCCCTTGAGTAATGGAGTGCTTCTGGTCATTACAATTCACATCCCTTAGATTGTAATGGTGTTTCACCTCCCTGCTTCCTATCAGGAAGAACATTTCTATGTTTTCCCTGTGGATTGGAGAGGCATGAGAAGATACCATGGCGTTGCACAAACTGCTTTGTGCACTTCTCTGCTCAGCCTTCAATGATCACCAAGGAAACAACATCAAATCCAGAACTCTTTAATACAATACCTTAAATAACACACTTCCAAATAAGCTTTCTAAAGATGCATTTATCTGAACAAATATTGTGCCTGTGCATTGTTCCCCAAAATACGTTAAGCCCTCAGAGAGTAAAAAGTTTCCAAAACTGATCTTCTGACTGCTATCATGTTCTAGGTGGGTTTTTTTCTAATTCAGGAACATTAAGGTGATGAGATATTTATTTTCCAGTATCTCATCATTTGGGGAAATTTTTTTCTATAATTAAAATGACCAGGTCAAGTCCTCTAGAAACATGAGTAAAACTGAATTGTGGTATTCAGACCTGGGACGCTGGAGTCTCAGAGCCCCTTCCAAAAAAACAAAGAAACCCTGGGGTCACGGCCTGACTAATGCCAGGAATATTTCTGGAGGGATGAGGGGTACTTGTTTCTTCCACCAGAGGAATAACCTGAAACTCTCACTTGTCACACACACTTCGAGCTCTGTCATGAGCAAAAGGAGCACCAGGGCCATAGTTCTTTTCCTCTCCCTGGAATTCTGCTTGCCTGCCAGAGCTTAGTTTGTTTAAGAACAGTGGCATTCCCACGGCATGGTTGGTGAGCAGAGAGTATCATAGGGACAAAACAGGGAGAATGGGAGGGAGAGGAAAGAGCTGCATCTTTCCCTCAGAACAGTAAACAGAGATCCTGCTGCCCACGTTGTTGATTTGCTTCAACAGTGTTATACAAAATAAACAAAAATTAACACTTTAGCTTAAGCCTGAACCTGCCAAAGTCATATATACTTTATTTAAGAGTAAAGCCTCTGGTTTAAATTATAATAATTGTCTTAAAAAATAAACCTTCATCAGGAACTCAGCCAAATACAATACCTGTTTTCTTATTTCATCATTCTGCTACTACAACCTCAAGAATAAAATTTAGTTTTCCTATTAAGCTATATACTGGGCTGATACCTGAAAAGTTTTTTCTTTAAGCTTCCAATCTGTTTCCTCATTAAAGCTCTGCAGTACCGATTCCTGCAGTAGTTTCATGAAGTGTCTTTGCAAATTTGCAGTCTGGTCACATTCAAACACCTGCAGCTTACAGTGCAACTCCACCACCTCATATTCTGCACAAAAATTGCTCCATGCCCCGGAATAAAGGGTCCATAGGACTGCTAAGAAAAAATAAGTTGTTTAGAATCCCTTAAAACATTTAATATTTTAGCTGGGGTTGGTCAGATAAAATGTTAGAATTACAGCTGAAGGTGGCTATGGCTCTGTGCATTCTTTTCAACCTATTTTTCTTAAGCAGTTTGACCTAAAATTACTGCACTTGCAGAAAGAATATGGGTCAGACATCTTCTGCCTAAGACTTTATTTAGAAACCCAAATAAGATGGGCTTTTCATCCCTTCTCCAAGTGTGCTGAATCGTTCTGCATCCACCTTATTGTGTTATCAGTGCAGACTCTCAGCAAGATTCAGATAAGCCTTATGTTGCATATTATAGTTGTAGTTTGAAAACAATTAGCAGCTGTGTTTTATGTGTGTGAATAAGGCTCAGTCCTGCCACATTTACTGCTTTAGAAGAAATGGACACTTTTTTTCTGAAGTCCTTCCTAAAATTCATCACAGACAAATGCTTCCCAGATTCTTAACCTGGTTACAGAACATAGCAGAAATTATGAAACACTGATGAACCTTTACAAGATCTGAAACACTGTTTGTTTGTTTTTTATTTTCTAGGTTTAACAAAATATTAACACGACAGACCAGTGAAACAACCTGCCTAGAAAATAAATGCAAACATTCCTCACACAAACTGCTAATGGCAGCCTCTGTGCTTTGCACTCCAGTCATATTTGGGTCTTGAAGTATTATTTACATAAAAGTCTTTTGAAAAAATAAATATTGACACAATCTTCGGACAAGTTTGTGGTGAACATTGACAAGACAGAAAACCAGGACTCCTAGTTTGGAAATTTCCAGGTTTTTCACTCAGCAAGTTGTGTCAGTGAAGGTAAATATCTGTTTTCTCTCAAGCACTTAGTTTTAGGAAGCACAGACAGTACCAAAACACTCAACTGAACTCAAATTTGACTTGACTTTTCAAGTGAATATTTAGATATGTTTATTTGATTTTCTTTTTGGTTATCTTTCTGCTGCTATCAACAGCATAATGACAATTCCATACTGACCCAAGAACTGCTCTCCTAATAAAAAGAAAACCCTAGTTAATTATGTATTAGTAGAATGTATAACCTTATATATTGTCCATCAGGTCTTTCCATTGCTTTGTCAATTCTTCTCTAATATGACTAATCTATTTTAAATCCATTACAATGTTTTCTTGTTGAAAAACACTAGTCACACTCAGAAAGCCTAAAATAAAACAGTGGTGCTCAAGGGTAGTCATCAAATCAAAACTACTACTTCTTCACTCAAAAAGAAGCTACTCCTAGGAAATGAAAAATATTTTTCATTAGAAAATTAAAAATTCAGAAACTAAGTGATAAGTTAAAATGAAAGCATGACAAAAAAAAAAAAATTAACCTTGATTTAATCTTGAGCAGAATCTTAGAGCACATTTCCTAACAGATACCACTGGAGTTATCAAATGATCTTATATAAGGATCCGAGATCACACTGTGATGTGGTTTTGCAATAGCACACAGATTAAGGTTGCACACAAAAAGCATAAGAAAATGCAGCTGGTTTAAATATTTTGAAATATGCTATAAAAGTGAGCCATGAATGAACTTATGTGAGACAAAACATGCAAGAAGGATAACTGAATGACAACATAAGCATCCACATTGTTCCTTGCACTGCTCTGTGTTTATTAAACACTTTCCAGAATTGTTAGTTTCTGCTGCTGTTGATTGCAAGCAATATTTCCACAAGACTTAGAAGGACTAACAGCTTGTGTAGGTATTTGAAAATATAGGATCTATTTGCTCCAAGTAATGCAGACTTGTATCTCAAAACCTTTCTAGAATCCTATGCTGCTAAATACAGAGTCAGTGCATTCCAGCATTTTCTTTTTTCTCCTGAGGGTCAAGTGTTCTGCTTGCATAGGGGTGCATACACAAATTCTTCATTAATAATTAAGTCTTTAGCTGACACTAATTAGTTTCAACTATCTAACTATGTGCTCAGCAGGCCTGACCTAATTCACAGTTCTGCATCATTAGTGCTGGGAAATTAAAACAGTGTCAGTAAAAATTATATTGACCAATAGTGACCAACCTCTCAGTGCAGTTGGCACCAAAGCCAACGAGGGTCTCACCACTGACTTTAGTAAAACTAACAGTGGATCCCAAAGGCACAGAGAGAGGTAATGCAATGACAAAAAGTCATCTCCCACCAGTAGTAAGCAGCAAAAACAACAACAAAAGGGAAAAACAAAACTCCAGTCAATTTGCTTAGCACAGGCCTGTGCTGCTCTGCTGTGAAACACCAACCCCACCCAGGGAGCACAGACTCCAGCACAGACTCAGCAGCAATTTGCAAGCTGTGCACTTCAGGGATATCAGTTTAGCCCATCACCCGGGAGCAGCACTATACCTGAGGTTAAATTTGGACCTGTGCAGAAAACATTTGGACAAACACAAAAAAAAGAGAGAGAGGGAGGGTGCTCAGTCAAGACAGGCTGTGTGCAGAGGAAACTTGACACATCACACATACTCAGTGAGTGAGTGCACTGAAGTGCCCAACTCCAACTCCTCATTCAGTTCTACCACATGGAATGTTAATTAAGCCGTAGGTTTAAGCACCTTTGACGTGCCTTGAGACAGAGTTTCAATGCAAACCAGCTTTCATATGCACAACTATCATCCTCAGGAACATCAGTTTAACAAGACCTAAAACACATAACCACAACCAAACCTCAAACCATGTCCCTTGACATTTTTAAGTTTGAGAATATATAATAAATATTTAAGAATATAAATATATAATATAATAATATTATAAAATATAAATACTATAAATATAAACATAAAGCTAGTCTGCAGCTGGAATAGCTTACAGGTAACACCTGTCTTTTATATCAGACACCTTTTTTTTCCCCATTAAAAGGTTCAATACATCTTCTATCAGGACTGAGTCAGATTTATTTTTCGTGGTGGTCAAGTTGCACATGTATAAGCAGGTTTTCCAGTAGCTCTTTGGTAGAGGCTGAAGTTCTCTGAAAGATCTGAACTACCTTCCTTTAAACAAGGGGGACTTACAGCTTGCAATAACAGAATTGCTAGTCTTAGCACCACCCCATTTAAAGAAAGAAATTGCACTTGCTTAGAACATACACAACTGAAAGTTTTATGTTCCTTGTATTAGCAACTTCTGCAAGGAAAAAAAAAAACACAACAACAACAAAAAAAAAAAACCCACCAGTAAACACACACACAAACAAATAAACCACCAAATAGAAGAAAAAGCAGAAAGAAGCAGCAGAAAAACAGAAGAAAGGGAGCAATTACTGCTAGAAAGGAAACAAGAACAGAATGTGTCACAGCACTTCTGGCTGAAGGGATTAGAAACTGCACACCAAGTGCTCCCTTGTAACTGTGATGGTGCCAGTGGCTTGCTAAGTTACAGCAGCAAACAGTCCAAGGGAAATAGCCAGAGGACACAAAAACACAGCAATAGGAGAAGCCTTTTATTTCCCCGAGGTGCCACTAAGGCATTAACATGTGAATCTGATGTCCACTGTGACCTGCACAAAAGTTGGTGAGTCTTCACCTACAGGAATACCTGAACTTTGATGAACCAGCTCCTTGCTCATGTTGAAGATATTCCAGTACAGCATTTACCAGATTCCTGCACTCCCTCCAGGAGGAGCAGAGCAATCTCCCTTGACAGTGGTCCTGAACATTAGGTGCTCCCTTAGGACCCTCCCATTCCCAATTATAAGGTAATTACAGGATCCTGTGGCAACTTTAGCCCTCTCAAAGGTCTTGCCATAGCTTGCATTCTGCACAATGGACCCACTAATAAGTTAATTCTAGAAAGGTGTAGGAAGAGCATAACTCTGCTTTGCTGAGGCCATTTGCAAAGACATTCCAGAGCTGTGAATTGCAGAGCACGTCTGAATCTTTCTGTATAGACATAGCACAATATTTTTTTATTTTCCTAAGCTGTACACATAAACCACCAGAGAATCCCAGGAGTATGGCTGCAATAATTCTTCTCTGACAGTCTGGGCAAGACCTAGCATCCAGCCTAGAAGCATAATGACAGCTGCTAAATCTAGCGTGGACAATGCTGCTTGAGAACTGGGTAGATAAAACTACTACTTCACATTTAAAAGTTGCTGTAGTGTTCTTTCCTCTGACATTATTCCCTAAATTGAAATATAAACCATTTAAAATGGAAAGCAATACGGTTTCTCAAATAGATACAAAATTCATATAATGTTCACGTACATGTGAAAGTTAGAGTTTTCTGGATAAATAATTTTGTTATTCCCTTCACACCTACTGTAATCTTTTTAATCTAATGGGAATACAAACTTGAAGGAGTAAGATACAATCAGCATGTAAACATTTCCCAGAGGTATGAATCAATAATCTTCGAAAAACATGTACTTACATAGCACCTTGCCTTTCATGAGAAGTAGTTCCTTTAGTGTATCCTTCTAGCAAAAGGTGTGGGATCAAAGTTAACCAAGTAATAGCTCACCAAATTACTACTCCTCAAATGGCAGACTGGGGCTTAGTTGACTTCAGTTTGCAGTTCCCTGTCACCCCAAAAATACACATTCATATACTCTCACAATGAATGTAGCAGAGCTGATAGCTGGAGAGTCAGCCTAGAACTGCTGATTACAGGAACAAATGCCCTTGAAGTCAGTGCAGGACAAAATCTTCCTGTTAAAAAGTTTGTACTGTGCTTGCAATGAGGCTTCATGAACATGTCTAAAGCATTTTCTGGGGAGGGAAGAAACAGCATGGCAGGGGCTAAACTAGAACTCTCTACTTGTGAATCTGTGCTTTTAGTGGATGTACATGACTTTTTCATGTCATGAAACAGATCACTGCAACTGAGAGTGATTTTCTGTACTGTCCTTTGCTAATCAAATTTATTTAGTTTCATTTAATTTGAACAACTATAAATTACTTATAAAAGACCAGATCCTCAGTAGGGTTATAACGAATTGTAATCAGCTTTTGTCTGGCATTTCTGGAATTAGTGATTTACAGCAACTGAGAATCTCCTCTGAGAAGACAGACTGTGTTGACACTAAATGACACAACAGACCCTTATTAAACAGTCACAGATTTTATATTAGCACAGAGTAAGATGCCTGATTTCTTGTCTTCTTTACACATTTAACTGAACTGTCTTCTCACTCAAGCAAAATCATCATTACAGGAGATGTCCAGGGAAAATCTGCAGCTCAGCTTTCTAAGTTTGGTGCGATACGAAATTCATTAACAAATGAAGGTATTTCCATGCAGACTGCATGGAAACTGGAACAGATGGCCAGTCTGCAGGACCACAGGAAGGTATGACACACTTAAAGGGCTCATTTGTAAAAGCCACTTAGAAAAGTATCCCGTCTGCTGGAAACTAATAGGCCAGTGAGAATTTCTTTTCACGATAAAATGCTTTTAACTGTTGTGTCCTTGTCTAGTTTTCTTCTGTGGATGGATTTCTATGAAAGTCAGACTGACCATAATAGAACAGTCAAAACAAAGCAAGACTGGCTGTTCTGGGTGGATGATAGTAAATACAGTGCTGCTGTGAGTCATTTTCCCCAGAAGTGATATGTGAAACCCAACAAAGTTCTTTCTCTGTCGTTATTCTGGTGAAGAGGCACACAGCACACCGACTTATGAGGGCAGAAAAGGGCAGTAAGCAGGGAAACACTATCCACAGAATCTTTTATTATCATGGGAAACTAGGGAACACATTCAAATTGAGTTTCCATGGCCATCAGTTAAAAAAATTTAGCATTTTCCCTGTAACATGACAATATTTGATTTGAGATCACTGACACAAAAACACAGATCTGGAGCCTCATTATGACATCCTTAGGCTCCCTTTCCACCATACAGACATCTCCCTGCATAAATTAAAAAAAACATGACCATGCAACAGGCAGGAACCAGCACTGCAGATACTGGGATAGAAAAGCCACAGTGGTATTAGGAATGGGGAAGAAAAGTTTAACAGAATTCACAGTGCTAGCTTTCATGGACCACAGATCAATAAAAAAAGCACATATGCAGCTCAGTGGGTAGGACCTAACTCAGAGAAAAGCAGTTAAGATTGATACCCTGAAAACCCCAAGAACATTTTTATTAGGCAAGAAACACCATAACAACCTCTCCTCTATGAAGGGTCTTCCACTGCCAGAGGACCAGCTCTGCACTCCACACCCCAGCCTGAGAGCTGACACAGAACACAGTTAAAATACCCGAATTTTCTTTTCCAAAAGCAGGCTTTTCAACCTTTTTTTCAAACTGTGGAACGGCTCAGCTATTTCTAAATGCCACCAAATCCAATCCAGTGAAACTTCTAGAGAGACACTGTGACAGTAACCTTCACCATCGCTTCCTGAGTGTGTTTGGCTTTTCTTTTTTCCCCCCTTAACGAGGCTTAATCTCACTGTCTGGCTGAACACTAATCCTCTTTCACCAGGTCCCAAACTAACGCCTGCTGCATTAATACACTGCAAATCCTCAAGGTATAAATTACACACAGTTCAGTATAAAAGGGAAGCACAGGACTTTCTTCTCACTACGGCTATTACTACCAGGAAGGCAAGCAGAATACAGGTAAGTTTTCATCAGATCCTGATGTAGAAATCTTTTTTCAAATTACTAACACTTTATGTAATTAATTGCTACTGAAAAATATATTATCCTTTGTGCTTTCTCTCCCTTGCTTCCTTTTCTTTCCTTTTCTGTACATTCTCTGTACAGAAACTCAGATAAAAATATTTCATTGAAACTGGTATGGTACTCTGCTACTATCAATCTGCAAAGATTGCTGACATTCCTCTTCAGTTCTTAGGAAAATCAAACTCCTTTAACAATAAAAATAAGGACAGACCTACTTAATATCTGGTTTTCATTTCTTTTTCATTGGTGTTTCCAAAAGCTTGCTATTTAAGTAAAATGCCAAGACTCAATTTCTCCCTGTTTCTACAAACATTTCCTGTTGAAAAAACTGCACATGTGTCTCCAGCATAAACATATATTTTTTGCTTTGCACACAGGATGAAGACAGTTAATTGTTACGTGCTGTTATTTTGCTGGAAAGCAATTTGTTGCAACAGCTGCCAGCTCACCAACATTACCATAGCAGTGGAAAGAGAAGAATGCGAGTTCTGCATCACAGTGAACGCCACGTGGTGCTCCGGGTACTGCTTCACAAGGGTAAGACTCCCAGCTTTCATTCCAGGCACCGGAATTAAATCTTCCAAGTGATGTTTGAATAACCCATTTCCCCAGTCCGAGGACGAGCCTTGTGAAAGAACAGGTTGAGTAACAGGAAAGTAGATGCACAGCCAACCTGAAGAAGGGGGAGGGTGAAAAGACATGAGTAAAACAGTTATTTAACTGGCTGCTTCACTTTATGTTTGCATTGTATAATTAGTGTTAAAATATTACAGTGCAGATCTCTGCCTTGTGTGAGATTTGTGGTCGCAAGCAGACACGACAGAGCAGCCATGACTATGTAGGCTCCTACTTTTTCAAGTAATTTGAAAAATCAAGTAATAGACCTGAAAGATTGCCTAGAGGTGGTATGACACAGATTTGCCATATCAGTACTGAAAGGCAAAATTTAAGGATCTAAAAGTGAAGTTAAAAGAGTCAGATCCAAATGCTTTTGACCTTTGCGAGATTTTCCTATTTTATAAAAATTTATATTTTTATAAAAATTCTACCCCCATAACAAATTTCAAAATGGTTTGATTTCCTTCTTGTAATTTCAGGACCCAGTATACAAATATCCACCGGTATCCTCCGTTCAGCAAACATGCACCTTCAAGGAGGTCGTGTACGAAACAGTGAAGATCCCTGGCTGTGGTGACCACCCTGAATCCTTCTATTCATACCCAGTAGCTACAGAATGCCACTGTGAGACCTGTGACACTGACACCACTGACTGCACCGTGAGGGGACTGGGGCCATCCTACTGCTCCTTCAGTCAGAATGGAAGCAACCAGTGAAGGGGGCTTGAGATGGCAGTTTGGCCTTAAATGTTCCCTCCTAGATAAAGGTACTGATCAGGCTTAAGTGGAAGATAAAAAGCAAGGTTGTTTAGAATGCCAAGATTTAAACAAAGATTTTTTTAAGGCAAAAAGGGAGAGCTACTGACTAAACTCTTCCTCAGGCCTTCCCTACTTATCCCATCAGTTGCCTTAAAATCATTTTCATACACCTATAGAATGCTGCTTCTGATTTCTTCTGCCATGCCTCCTCTTCATCACAAATTCTTTCTTTATATTGCTGTATTACCACTGCCTGGTTCACTTAGATTATTCTGTGCTATTCTATCCTTTCAAAAAGTTCCCACTTTTCAAATCTTTATTAGCCTCAGCTTTCCATCTCTCCTCAGAACGCACTTACTTCAAAAAGCTTTGCTGCTCTGATTTTACTGCAACCAGTGTCTGTGCCTTAACTTTCTACCAGCTGGATTGTAAACCTCTCTCAGCTGAGATCCTGACTGTGTGGGGTTTTTTTTTCAAAATACTTCATATAGTTATTGTGCTCTGTAAATAAGAACAGCATGTTTATTTAAGAGCCAAAAATCTATGTTCAAAGGTTGAATATCACTTGAATTCTTGTACTTTCTCTGCAAGGCTTGTTAGCTCAGCCTCAGTGCCACCGTAGCACAAGTAACAGGCACTGTAGTTCATACCTGCCTAACTTGAAAAAAAACAATCATCAGCTCTCTATTTTCACCTGAGTAAGGAACGTAATCATGAGAATCCTTTAGCATTATTTAACACAGAATTATTTAGGGATGAATCTAGAGGCACCCGACCCCAGTAATAGTGCAAACATGGTGTGACAACGTGCCTTGAAAGCAGTTTGCAGTAGTCCCTTCCGAAAATGGAAGTTCACAGAGCTCTGCAGCAATTTTGCCAAGGCCAGGATGAAGCTGGGGTGGTCTGGAAGCAAGCTGGAAGGCTGACTGAATCAGAGTGGGAAAATTACCTCACATTATTGAGAATATTAGCTTGAAGCCTACAGAATGAAAATATACTGTTCTTCATCAGAAAAAAAAATCACCTACACAGGCACAGAATGGAAAGCAACTGATTCAGCAGCAGTTTGGCACCGAAGACTTGGAGGTTATACAAGAAAAGGAAGAATCAGCAGTATCACAGTGCTGCAGAAAAGTGGGAATGTAAAGGAGCAGAGCCTTCAGGACACAACCTACCTCCACCACTCAGCTCAACGTGGCACAGGCCTCGGCTGAGTGGTTATTTCTGGCTCTGAACAGAGAACTGCATTGAAAGACTGGAGAAAATCCACAGAAAAGAAGGGAGAGAGGCCTAAAAAAAAAAAAGCCTTAGGAGAAAAAGATTTAAATAAATGTGGTGGGTTTGGTTACGGGAGGTAACACTCGGGGGGGAAATATTAGTGGAATTTTTACATGCTTGAAGACTGTTACACAGAAGAGGAACAGTCAGTTCTCCACGTTCAAAGAGAACAGAACAACCAAAGAAAGATTCAGAGTAATTCACAAGCAAATCTTCTGAAAGGCACAGACAACAGACATTGAACTAAACTGCCAGGGGGTTGGAGAAAGAGGGAAGGAAGGAAGGAAGGGTGTGGGGTCTGTGGAGCAGTGACCACTGCAGGCCATCAGGAACACATTGAACCTGTTAGGAATGACAAAGCTAATTCACCATAAGGCAAGGGAATGAGGTAGGAACCTGGCATGTCTGCTTTTAAGACCCTTACAGACATGCTTATTTAAAGGAAACCTGTGTGTTACTCTGAATCTCTCTTATAATAGATATTTTAAATTATATAATTTTTTTGCTTTTTTACTAGAAGATATAAATTCTTTTGATTGTATTTATAAGATTTATATGCATGGACATGTTCTTTGGTCTAGTGAAGTTTTGAAAGTGGTAAAGTAATAGGTAAATCAAATTGGTTCTCACTCATTTCAGTTTAAACACGAGTTGACTTCAGTTAAAACTAAGCATATTGTTCATATCAGTAATTATTCCACTCTAAACGAGAGGATTTTGAATTAAAATTGCAAAACAGAATAGCTTTTAGTAAAAAAGTATGGAAAAATGTTTTAAATGTAGATCTGTATTGTCTGTTGTGTATTTTGGAATAATAAAAATAATTTTATTGCACTTCCGTTATGTGTCTTAATAAGCCAATTAAAAAACTCAAGAGTCCACCTACTGACTTTACTATGCTTTAAATCACATGTTTTCTTCCCCTCCTCTTACTTCTTTTTCATGGAACTAGTATAACTATAACCACCTGAACCACGTTTACATCATATGGCCAAACCAAAACAAATAAGACCAGAATATTTTAGCCTGATCCAATAACATGATGACGAAATTTTACACAGTTGTAACACAAAAGAACTGCGGATAAGAGTAAAGATCATTATTAATATTTTATTTAAACTATATGGACTAGAAGCTGTTCCAGAGTTGTGTTCACACGTCACAAATTAGCTTGCAAGTGAAAACATGAGTCACACAGCGCTCATTTTATCCATTGGACAAATGCACCACTCATTTTCATTCTGCAAACAAATCAATTCAGAACCTCAAATCTCAAACTGTAACTAATGCAGTCAAAAGACTATTGGGGTTAATATCACAATGCTGACCAAAAAAGGCCTTGCTGTTAACACCAGCTTTGAATATGTGGCTCCCTTTATATGAAGTTAGCATTGGGATTCTACTCTGAAGTAAAATCCATCCCAAATCACGTCAACAATCACTTGTTGTTCTACAGACTGATGGCAAATATTTCACTCTCAGTACTTTCAGCGACAGAAATTCAGAAATTCTCAGAGGAGACTGCCCTGACTTGAAGGTATCATAGTCTACATTTGGTAGCCTGTAAGAGAGACTTTATCTTTTTAAAGTTCAATTTCCATTCAGTGCCCAATAATTTAATTAAACTTACTTGTACATCAGCGGTTCTGCAAAGTTCTAGTGGAGGTACATGCAAGTCACGAATATCAGTGTAGACTGAGTTCCAAATCTGCTTATTATTTAAGAAAAATATTTAAGAAGTAATTTGTATGCTCTTTGTCTGGGTTTGCCATGATGAGTAGATGGGAACTCTGTCAAAAGGTGAAAGTCTCAGTATGACACTCTATTCTAAACACCAAACTGGTGGGTAAGCTTTTAGAAACATTCCTAATACAATCAGAAATAGATTTTCAAAAATAGCTACCATGGGCCTAACACTTTCCATGGAAATCAATAGGTAAAATGCCTTTCAGCTTTAACAGAACTATCTGCCAACAGCAAACTTTTCAAAAACTGAATATTAATTCCATTAATTAATTCTGCAAAAAGACCTTACAATATGCCAGACTTCAGCCACCAGCCTACAGAAACTAACTTCAGAGGTAGTAAAAACTGAACTGCACTATTTATTTACTTCCATTTAAGTAAAACTCTCTTTTTTTCTTGCACGAGCCTGAAAGCAGCAAACCTGGAAAACTGTAATTTATAACCCCCTGGTGAAGGCATAAAGCACAGGGGCAATACACAGAGCTGAACTGTCCCTTACAGACCTCTGAGAGGGACACCTGATGCAGGAGTCACTTTTGTTGTAATTAATTAAGTCTTTCAAATCCCAGATGTACAGATAAACTGCACAAAGATTCTTCTTCTTCCTTGCTGCCACATCTGTGGGCAAATTAATACTCTCTATCATTTGTTCTGCAGGCAGTTTGACCTTGATCTTCTGAGTGTCTGTGCCAGTTGTACTTGAGGCTCTCCAGACATCAAGGAGGGAACACGACGTGCAGCAGCAGCAGCATTCACAGTCCTACTAATTGAAATGATCATTTAATCCCACTGCATTTTCAGGTGGAAAGCACCCCCTGATTTTGGACATTCCTCACCCTGAAGCCATTAAAGAAAAAAGCATCAACATATTAGCATCACCCCACTGTCGTCAAAGCTCAGCTATTATTCCCAGCCCAAGTAAATCATCCCTCCTAGCTTAAAACAAGCTTACACTTGTCTTTTTAGTTTTGCAACATAACTGGGTTCACAGTATTTTTTAACCACAAACAAGAATTATCAATGTCCTCTCCCTATATTAACCCAATTGGTGAATATAAGAACTTACTAGTCATTCACAAATCCTCAGACAAATCTAGCCTGAAAAGGAGGTAATTGCAAATGGTGAAAAACAGGAATGTCATCTGCCTGGCTTGCCCATGTCAACTTGAGACTGCCCTTAATTTGGGCTATTTGAATGGGAAGGGGAAAGGCAGTTGAGCGTGGTGTTAATATGCCACACTCCCCTTCCACCCTCCCAACTCAGCAAGAGCATTTTGCTTTGTCACTATGCAATATTTAGCCCCATGCTTTATTTTCATTTTAAAAATACAACTATCACCTCAGTTGAAACTACCAAAAAAAAAAAAAAAAAAAAAAAAAAAAAAAAAAAGTAT
>VXAW01007868.1:210032-225568 GCA_013399735.1 Tyrannus savana
AAAAAAAAAAAAAAAAAGGCAAAAAAAACACCAACAACAAACAAACAATCTAAACGCCATTTGTGTATTTTACATTTCTATTCAGTTTTAATAATGCCTCAGTATGAATATATCCAGCCATTCAGGAGTCTTGCTCTAATGCTAGCTCATGCTCACTGCTGAGAACACATAAGCTTGAAAGTCAAGTTTTCAGTGATTGATAAGTGGCAGTGACTTTAGGTACCCAAGAAGCACCATCAGCCATCGTCTGCTCGTGATGCTACGTGGATGTTTTCAGTACTGCCTTTGAATTAACTGCACAACATCGTGTGACCTTTTTAAAAGCCCTTAGCTGAAGGACCTATGGCAAAAGTGCACCACAAAGCTATGAAATACTCATATTCTGCAGTGAAGAAATATCTTCTGAACACCTTACAACTCTGGTTCTCTTTGGAAAAACCTGTGTTCTATAAGTAAGTCCCCTCCAGCTAAGAAAAAGGTGCAATAAAGTCCATAAAGACATTCTCTAGCTGGCTTTCCACCTCTGCTGAGCACAACATTGAGTCTATTTCACTACTGTTTGATCAAAAATTTAAATAAATAAATAAATAACGATATTGCCACAGGAAAGAAATGAACATATGAGTAATGGAACTCCCAAGGTCTGAAGTCAATGTAGAACAAAAGATAATTTCCCCTTCACCACTTCATCTTGGCCAGATTTTGGTATTTATTGAGCTCAGTGTTTTGACTTCCAGTAATGTTTTTTCTTTGCCTGGATGAAAAGGACCTTCATGTGGCACCTGCACCGAAGTAAAATTCATTGGGAAACCAAGGCCAGAGGGATTTTCCCGGTGAACACTTGTGTATCCAGAACAAATTACATCGTAGGCCATTGTGAGCAATACTGTCAGGAACCCAGCCCCAGTTATCTAAATTAAAATCTCCACAAGTCAGGTTTCCTAAATCTAATTTACCTGTTATTACACTAATGTGTCCTCAGGTAGCTCACCAGAATAAGCTGAGTCTGTGTAACAGCTGCTTGAAGTTTCAGCTCTGAAATTCCACCTAACTTGTAAAACTTCCTGCATTTGAACTGTCCTTCCTAAATGCATCATTTTTTTATCTTTTTTTTTTGATATTTTTAATATAAATTACTCTGAATTGATTCCAAGCTGATTTCTTTTTGTGTACTTCATCTATGTAGTAAGTAATGAAGTGAGCCTTGCACCAAATTTTAAGTCTCACTTTTGTAAACTTATATTAAATCTGCCTTTGCTAATAGCTTTGAGAGTGATTCTTTGGGTGACCTAAACTATTCATTTGCACCAGTGTTCAAAACTTACTTACAGGAGGCTTCCCCTTATCTTTTTAAGTATCCTAAAATCAATCCAACTCCTTCTATGTCATACAGCGGTCTCATTGTACATGTTTTATCTGCAGAACATCCAAAGAATATATCATACCCCACCTGATATTGTGCTACAGTGACACATTTGACAAAAAGAAAAAGTAAATACAGAGAATATTCATTTGTCAGTTATTATGTCAACATCAAATAGTAAAATTTATGGAAAAGTAAAATTTTTTGCACTTCCCACAGATAAAAGAGTTATGAAGAATGCTGCTGCACAAATCATCAGCCTTGCTTGCCAATCCAACTAAATCATTGCTCTTTGCAACCTTCAGCTGACCATCCNAGAGTCACACTGCACATGTTTTATCTGCAGAACATCCAAAGAATATATCATACCCCACCTGATATTGTGCTACAGTGACACATTTGACAAAAGGAAAGAGTAAATACAGAGAATATTTGTTGGTTATTATGTCAACATCAAATAGTAAAATTTATGGAAAAGTAAAATTTTTTGCACTTCCCACAGATAAAAGAGTTATGAAGAATGCTGCTGCACAAATCATCAGCCTTGCTTGCCAATCCAACTAAATCATTGCTCTTTGCAACCTTCAGCTGACCATCCCTTCTCCATGGCAATAACCATAAGGCACTGCCATCGCTTTCAAGGCTCATTATGACTGATCCTCCCTACCCATCATCTCTCACCAAGTACTTAGAGGCCTCCCATCAAGCTATAGTGACAGATCCCATCATCTTATTATTAATTTTTCAGACAAGCACCTCTACACTTTCTGCCAACTTAAGAGCTGACACATCCAGAAAGGCACTTTCTGGCTCTCCTTTGTATCTTCCCTTAAAATTTTCCTTTGCNTGCTGCTGCACAAATCATCAGCCTTGCTTGCCAATCCAACTATATCATTGCTCTTTGCAACCTTCAGCTGACCATCCCTTCTCCATGGCAATAACCATAAGGCACTGCCATCGCTTTCAAGGCTCATTATGACTGATCCTCCCTACCCATCATCTCTCACCAAGTATTTAGAGGCCTCCAATCAAGATCCCATCATCTTCTTGTTAGTTTTTCAGACAAGCATCTCTACACTTTCTGCCAATTTAAGAGCTGACACATCCAGAAAGTACTTTCTTCCCTTAAAATTTTCCTTTGCTACAATATCAATAAGAATATTGTGTTGTATGAAAAGAGATACTTAACATGTTGATCACAAATATCAAACTGTCTCCCTCACAACCTACCTGTTAAACTTTGTGTTCATCTGAAGCCATGAAATNTTTAGAGGCCTCCAATCAAGATCCCATCATCTTCTTGTTAGTTTTTCAGACAAGCATCTCTACACTTTCTGCCAATTTAAGAGCTGACACATCCAGAAAGGCACTTTCTGGCTCTCCTTTGTATCTTCCCTTAAAATTTTCCTTTGCTACAATATCAATAAGAATATTGTGTTGTATGAAAAGAGATACTTAACATGTTGATCACAAATATCAAACTGTCTCCCTCACAACCTACCTGTTAAACTTTGTGTTCATCTGAAGCCATGAAAAAAAATGTTTACCCCTCTTGCTAAAGCTCTAGAGCTCTGCAGTTTATTCTGTCTGTTATGACAGGATAAATGTGCAGGTGTCCCTCTGAGCAAGAGGGAAAGCACCCACCAAACCCACAGAACGTGTTCCTCATTTTAATCTAGATCAATATAACACAGCTCCACCAGATGGCAACACACTACAGCCAGCTGAGGAACAGGAGGCACTGGCACACACTCCAGGATTCAGTGCTCACCCAATCATCCCTAAAAAACCAGCACACAGAAAACTGATACCCCTCTCTCTGTTCTTGAAAGTCACGTGAGAAAACACAAACAGGCACTGAAAATGCAGAGCATTAACAACTGCAATTTTTCCTTCTAGAAAATGTGGGTTACTCACTTCACAGGTGATATTTCATGGAGAAATAGAGCACGTGTGAGCAATCTGCAGGCTCACTGTCAGTGCAGAAGCAGTTCAATTATATCCTGACCACTGCTGCTCATTCAGTTCCCCCCAAATACAACTCTCCAGCTGAAGCCATGGTTTTCATGCAAGTTGACTGGCTTTGGCAGAAAAGCACTCCTGAAGGGTGCATGCAGAAGCTGAGACAGAATTCTATGGCAGGAGGAAGGTGGATGAACTGCAACGTCTCAGAGGCTGAGCAAGATAATCCAGGCTGCCAGAACTATTCCAGGCCTCTAAGTCCACGTGTACTATTTCCAGATAAAATAGGTTTGTACCAGAGCTGTCACTTGTTTAGTCACTGTCCTCTTCAATGGTACACAGAGTCATGGAATCAGCAGTAAACCCCCAGTGCCAGGAAGTCTCTTATCTCCCAGTTTAAAAAAAGCACTAAAAAAAACCACCTAACTAACGTATTCTACCTCTTCCCTGGAGATGAAGTGATGGGAGATCCTGTTAAAACAAATACCCATGGCAGCTTCTGCTTTACTGTCCCACTGAAACACTGCAGGCCAGACCTAACTCAAAGCCACCTGCTGATTTCAACGGGCTCTGGAACAACACTTAGCCGAGGAAGACTTTTCAATTATCTCCCTAACAAGGCACTCAGTTGATTAACAGCCCTCCACCTGCCACCCTAATGGGAATGGTTTTATTTTTACGCTTCTCAGGGCAGCAGATATGCTTGTACAATCACCAGCAAGCAAACTTTAAGGAAAATTTGTTCACTCGGTCATTTGCATTGTTTAGCTGTTACAGAAGATCCCAGTCACTTTGCTGCAGGCAGATCCTCATTTCAGGATCAAGCTGTCACTGAAGCAATTGAAATGCTGATTCTAGGAAAATTGCTGATCTTTTAGAGTATGTCTCTTTCTTTACTGATGGTAAAAAAAAAAAAACCCAAACATGAGAAAATAGTATGAGAAAGCAACATCTCTGCAGACTTTCTGAACTGAACAGAGGTGAGGGAATCTTAAAGAGATCACAGAATTCCAGTAAATTGCAAGATACAATCTGAGCTCGCTGTTCAGAAGATATCTGCTGGATTATAAAACACTGAGAAGGATATTAAGGGGTAATTGGTTAGGAAGAAGTAAAAGCTTATGAAAAGGGCAAACTAAGGCTAAATACAACAGCACTATATTCCCCACTAGGTAGAGCTGAATTTTAATCTGATCCTTCTTTTTTTTATGCCCCCATTCAAATCCACAATTTCTGTTTTTCTTTCATTTTTTTTTTACTATAAAAAGACTGTAGTAGTCCCTATTAATTTATTTCTATATCTAAAGTGCAACAATAGTCAGAACTGTCTGATGACACCAAACGCCTTTTTTTTTTTTTTTTCAAATTTTAAACATGCTCAGTTTAAAATCTGTCATCAGCTCACAAAAAAAAAAAATTAAACAGCTGCAAATGTAACTGCTCATGCTTTGGTTTTGCAATGTGAAACCTCAAGGAATTTTTAGAGCATCACTGAGAAAAACTGAATGGAAGAAGATTTGTGAAACATGCACAGAGAAGAGTTTGTTGTGCTGATTTGTCAGGGTAAACTCGAGGGGAAACAGATCCCTGTAGGGAGACTTTATCTAAAAGCATGATGTGCACATTTTGAAACCATTTGAGATGAAGGCTGCTAGCGCAATGAACAGTCAGAAAAATTTCTCTTCTGTTTGAATTACCATGTTTTAGTAGCACATACCTTGTTCTTGAGTCTTCTCATCCTAATTTCTTCATAGCCAGAATGTTAACTTTTGGGTAAAAAGTGGATCCAGACCCCAGAAATGCAATTTCTCTAGGTTATGATTGTGGAACATTTCAATATGAATAAGGTATAATTTTATTTCCAAATATGAATAAGGTATAATTTTATTTCCAAATGCCATTAACTACTGTGAAAAGCTCAATAAAAGCCACAGCCTGAGCCTCTGTGTCCTCTAGTACAATGACAGTGTGATTTATACCCAACTCTCTTCCCTAGTTCTGGGCATGCATTACTATTACATGTCAATTTAATAAAATTTAAACTTTTTTGCTTCAGTACGTGAGCCAAACTAAAGTTGGTAAGTGTATTCTTAAAATCTCCTCCCTGAGTTATCTCCAAACTGTTTCCCACTTGGTACTTTGTGTTTTCCTGAGGCAGTTGTTTTAACAAAATAACAAGAGTATTGACAGAGTTTGATACAACCACTGGTCTTGTCTAATGTTTAAAGTCTCACATGTCCATATTCTGAGCTCTCAGTGTTCATAAAATTGTGCAAAAATGCAGGAAAAAAATTTTTAAAAAAGTACACAGTTGGTGTCCAGGAGAGTATTTGGCATCACCACCTTGGCAAGTAACTTCTTCTTTGTAAACTGAAGGGAGAGCACTCATTGTATTGGATTTTCTCCTGCCAGATTCCCTAAATTAAAACACATTACCTTCCTGCTGTTTTCCCTATTTTCAGAAGCAAGTGTACCTTGACTGCCAGAAGGATCAAAGCCAGATTTCTCATACATGATAATTTTATCAAGTGAAATTAACTGAAGGGGGAAAAAAACCAAAAATTGCAGTAACTTCAGAGCTCGGGACACTTTTGCTGCTGCCATTTATTTTGCTTCTGCCTTTTTTGTTGTTTCCATATCTCTTTCAATCCTTTCTTTCCCAGTCCTTAAGTCTTACTAACTTGCCTTCCCAATTCATCTCTAATTTAGGTTCTCAGTCAGTCTTCGATTTTCCTTCATTTATTCTGACCTAGTCCAGTCTAGACTCTCACTTTGTGTTTTCCTCCAGTATCTCTTCCCCTTCTGTTCATCTTACTAAGTTCTGGCATAAATTCTTTCTGCTTTAACATCTGCTTTAGCTTCTCAGAGCAAAACATTTTGCCAAGCTCAGAAGCTTTTCCCACAGGGTTGTGCTGTGCAGGCATCATCCTGCTTGTGCTTCTGCTTAAAAAAATTATACTTCAGACATCATTTGGTGCTTGGGGAGACAAGAGCCTGAAAAGGACTGGATAGTTATGCATTTTTATCGTGCAAATGGCTGTAACATAGCACATTACCTATTTCCTGTTAGTCATGGTGCTATCTGGAGAGTCAAGTCAAGTAAAAACAAGTAACACCCACCCCACTTGGGGGCATAAATAATCCCTTCCCAAACACAGAATCTTTCTTTTATTTTTTTACATGCTTGCCATTATTTTCTGACGCTTTCCACTCTTACCAAACAAACAAACAAACAAAAAACCTACCAGTGCTAGGGCACAAAACCACATTGAACACAAACTGTTGAATGCAAGTCTGACCTAACTGCAGAACACCCATCCTGATCCAAACACCGTACACAGTGACCATATTTCACTTCA
The DNA here is from genome assembly GCA_013399735.1 of Tyrannus savana. Lineage (NCBI taxonomy): Eukaryota > Metazoa > Chordata > Aves > Passeriformes > Tyrannidae > Tyrannus > Tyrannus savana. The sequence continues at coordinate 216,717 of VXAW01007868.1, forward strand.
CAAAATCAGCTCCCCCTTCTCCTTCAGCAGAGAATGTACCACTGTGTAGAGTACAAGTTACCTCATGGGAACAAACCCAGAACAAAGCAGATGCTTCTCTGCACTTTGCTGTGTTAGACCACTCTAAAGAGTTCACAGTTACTAAAAGAAAAAGAGACATCTGATAAATATACAAAAACATTAATTTATGAGAAGATATTCTCCTGGGACAGAAAACTCTGGCTCTTTTTCACATCCCTTACTTGAGAAGCCACTAATCTTAGGATAAGCCTGCACACTTTAAGGTCTTTCAGTTGTCTGCATTTTGTAAAGGTTCAGATTAAAATCCAGGTTTCGAACATCTCTCCAGTCAGACCAATACATAACAATATTGTGACGTTTCCAGCTGAGGAATTCTAAGGGGCTATAAAATATTTAGCAGTATGAAGAAGCCCTTTCAGGGAGACATTTTCTCAGCCTATGTCACTCAGAATCTATTTGCTGAACTGTTTGCTGGACAGGTCTCCTAATACCTTGACACACAGAATTCGTAGCCCATAAAAATTGTACTTGTACATGTGACGTGCACTTTCACTTACAATTAGACACCTGCACAAAGTGAATGAATTGTGATATGCAAAGGACTTTTTTCAAGGGCTTCCTAATATCTAAAAATCCATTGGAAAGTTAGTGCATATTTATCATTTAGAGTAATAGTCATAGAGACTTCTAAAATTCTTCCACTCATTACAGAGCAGTACCACAGAGAGGCTGGATGAACATAATATGCATAAGCTTCAAAATAAAGGAAAGGAAAACAATACAACCCACTGTAAACATTGAGATTACAGAAAAGGAAATAACACAAAGGGAAAACAATATATTGGTCACAGTCCATTAAAGTGAATAATTAAGGAACTGTTCCAGTGGTATGCTTATGTACTTAAAATGAGATGAATTCAAGACAAAAAATGGCTCAAATGTTTTGTTTATTTGTTTTTTTTTTCCTGTAGCTGGAGTGTAATAAAAACAGGAAAACAAAGCAAAGCATAACATGTTCAGAAATAAGAATATTCATTTCAACAGAGACAAATACCAGTGTCACTATACAATAATGAATATTCTTTAACTAAAATTGATGTATGTAGCTCAGTCCTACCCTGCTTTTCAGAGGTTTCAGAGAAACAAAACCTCTGGACCAACAGCCCATGCCAAAAAAATTCTGAAGTATAATTTGAGAGCAAACATTCACCAAAGATCTGATTAGATCTAGTTAAATTAAAAAAACTAGTTAAAAAAACTAGTTAAAATGCCATAGTTGAGAAAGGAAAATAAGTCAGATTTTAACTGTGTGAGAGAAAAAGGCACTTTCTCCTTTGAAAATAAAAATTGGGAAAGTACCAGGAGACATGTTCCAAGCAATTATCTTACAATTGGAAACCTGAAATGATGTACAGATGACTAGATACCACCTGGACAAGCAGATGAAGGGAATCCTTGTTCCTGCTAAAGAATGAGAACTTGGAGTGTCGATGCAACAACAACATTGATGATCCTACATAAACAGAGCATCAATACAGTGTCCTGATAACGAAAAACTGGTACTAACAATCAAAGTATGAATAAATAAGGAGGTACAAAGCAATTCAATCGCCTGAGAATGACACAGAGCTGATCCAAAGTAAGAAATAGAAGCAAAAAGTCCTAAATTATTTGCTAACTATCAAAGTTCAGGAAAACTGTGGGCTTGCCAAACATAAATTGATTTAAATGGTGAATAATTTATTCTTCTACAGTGAGCGTGGTTATAGATCACAGCAAATTCACAGTATTGACACAAGAAATAAAACCTTTGAACAACAAAGATTTCTTAAAGATTAAGGAATGCTTGTATTAGAAAAAGTATTGGGGAAAAGCAAGAACTTTGTCAGAATCAAAGCAACAGATTTACATGCTGCAACTCAGAGACAGACATGAGAAAATCATTGCAGATAAAATGATAGCACACCACTGCTGTGAAGCTGGTGTTCAACTTACCCAGGGAAAAACTTAAAAAAAGAGCATTTGAAGTTGGCAATGAAAAGGGAAGAATATTAAGACATGAATAACTAGACACAGCTCATGGTATGAGCTGCCTTAACAAGATATTTGAGGATATCCTAGAAGGTCTTCAGATCTACCCTAAAAATCCCAGAGAAACAATGAAGTCTCAATGAATTATACAATGCCACTCCCCCCACAAAGAAATTTTAACTGCAATGCTGTATGGTATCACCATCCTTCTTGTTCTTTAGCTTTCAGTAAAAGGTATAAGATGAAAATTTCTAATTTGAAAAATCAGAACTCGTAATTACTGTCAAAACTAAGAAATCTTGTCTAGGTTTTCTTTAGAACAGTTACACTTTTCAGATTGGTAACAGCTTTGTTTTGTCAGTAATTAATTCATCATTCATTACCTCTGGAAGCTGAGGTGTCCTCTTATGTTACTTGCATTCAATAAAAGCTATAAAGCAAACTGTTACTGTAAATTATAAACTACTGTACAGCTCTCTTGACAAACTGTAGACTGACTGACTCATAAATTGGTTTGTTCCAGCATAAGTACTAGAATTGTTTTGGTTTTGACACTGAAGTGATCTTAAGCTGAACATGTTAAAAACCACTATGTTTAGACTCTATTTGCAGTACTTGCTGGTACCTGCTAACAGATCTATCAGCTGCAGAAAAATGGACCATTTTCTCTCCAAATACATAATGAGGCATGAAATCCAGAGGGCAAACTGTGTGGTTTTAGGTCAGCAATTTGTCACAAGGCTATAAAACTGATGGACAGTGTAACTGTCTCCCACACCTAAAGAAAAAAAAAAATCTCTAATGTAAAAATAGAAAAGATATAAATAAACTTGATTTCACTAAAGGTTTCATGGGATAACTGTCTTATTTCTATAAGGATTTCAAGGAACCATGGCAATTCCCATAGCTACAGCTGACAGAAAAGTCTGATGCACGGTGAGTCACGGAGCAGAACTCTGCAGAACTGAAGAATTACCCCTACAGAATTTTGTGCAGTGCCCAACCCCTGAAACAGAGGAGGGTTGGAAAAAAAAACAACAAACTAAGCTCTCAGACATGTTTCTTGTTTGGTTTATGCATACACCCAGCTGCTGTGACCATTTTAATACCAAGACTTTGTGTTTGATGAGAAGCTGTGCAAAGCACGTGAGAGTCAAATGTAAGAGTCGGTTTCTGACATTCCTTGTCACAAACATTTCAGGACTCGCTGTTCCATGAGTGTAAGTGAGGAAATGTGGTAGAACTGATGTGTTAGGAGTAGAAAGCTTAGCAAGCAAAGATACTCTTGCATCAGGGCCTCACTAAAGCATCAAGCTATATTAAAGTGTGTTTCCCATATGAATTACACCAACTGCACCAACAAAACCTTGCACAGGTGCCCTCGTGGCCATAAGTCTGCACTGAGAATACCAAGGTGCTATTCTTGTTTTGCTACTGACCTGCTTCAGGATTTCAGTAAGCCTTTCCACTTCTCTAAGTGATGTTGTTTAGCACCTACTCAACGAGATAACAAACTGATGACTGTTAAGATAGACATGATTTGCCCTGAAAAATATCCTTTTAAAATATGGTATTTATCAGCTACCCACAGTAGCTGATACCCACATATATTTTCATACCAGTACAACGATGTCAATAGAATAAATTTTTTGCTAGAATAAAAATATCACAGAAAATTTCTCCCATTACAGACAATATCACACACAAGATATGGCTACTAATCACTGCTATCTATTTATGCTGGATAGATTTTCCAGAACTAGGACTTAACTGGAGTGCTTTTCACTAGCTGGTGGCTGCTGTAGAACCAGCACTTCTAGACCTAAATGCTGTTCATTTCTTCCCCTCAGCTTTGGTGCTCAGTTCAAGGCAGCCTTGCACAACAACTATGGATCAAGCCCTACTGTTCCATAGGCAAAAATCATGGGAGGCTTCCTAGAATGATGCATGACCCATAAACCCACACATACATTCCAACATAATGCCTGCTCACAGGCACACATCCATTATTCAAGCCCTTTGCTTCCTTGGACGTCAGGGTGCATTGGGAAGCAACACATAAATAGACAAATCATTCAGCACACACCAGCAAACAGCAGTTTTCCCTATTTGATTCACCAACTGTCAGATTAACAACCTTCATTTTCCATCAAGCCAGGCACGTAGAGGACATTTTTCTTGGGAAGGGGCAAATCCTAAATTCCTTGAACACCCTAACCTGTTGCCAGTGAGTAAGCATTAACTGTCCTAGGTCTGTGCAAGCATTAGCTGCTCTGTAAGACTAAAAAGAGGCTGAATGAGATTGCTTTTAGTAACAGCAGAAACCAATACCCCTGCTTTTAGAATCAGAAATAAATTCAAGACCTTTACAGATGGGTAAAGTCCCAAACCATCTGAGACACAAATGTTAGAATAAAATGCTGTCCACTGGGACTTCCTAATGAGATACAAACCCGGCAGGGAGTGCCAGCACAGATTCCAAAGGGCAGCAGACATCCATGTTTCTGAGCACGTTCTCTTTAGCCCCGGAGCAAAGAGCACAGTGGAGCAACAGGGTGATGCTACATCCTCTGTGAAGTTGCTCAAACAAGAGGGGCAGACTGGAAGCAGCAGCCAAAATCCTCCTCAACACACACACACACACAAAAAAAAGGGAAGATCTCGCTGAGCAGACAGACAGAATGTTCCAGGCAATAAATTTATAAAGACTATCAAGGAATCAGCCATGAAAGGGCAGAAGATTCCCAAAGAGGCATCCCAAAGTCAGATGCCAGTAAAGTAGATGATTGTTATTGTGACACAGCAAGAACCAAGTTACTGAAGGGGATTTTACTTTTTTTTGCTTCCTGACAGAATATCTATTCTTTTTATTACTCAAAAACTGCAGTATGATATGAACCTAAATATTTGATGGTGTGTGTCAAAGTTTAAATGCAAGTTTCTGAAACAATCAAGTCTTTATAACATTGCCAAATCAGAAAGTAATTTGCCAGCATTTTCATACTCTTATACCCATATCTTACAAAATAAAACTTCTCAGCGTGCTACAAAATATCCCAAGGTCCTTATAAAGATTTTCTTCCATTAGTTTCATGGTGATATCCAGACTTCTGACAACTTAAAGATTTGGTGTGAAATAAACAGCTCTGTTGGTGCCAAGTCATTAGTTCACGACTTTTAGATAAAATGCAGCACTTGGCACAACATTTTCTACAAGGAAAAGCTCATGTAGGGTACTTATTTATGACTTTGGGTTTTAGTGAATGTCTTTTTGCTTGTGCTAGAGTTTGTGTGGGCAAAAGCATGAAATCAGCACTTGCCCATATTTGTAAAAAATGTATTGATTTAGGTGTCATTCAAGTGAGCCTGTAGGTCCTTGTAAAGGGGTAAGAAATGGCAACACGAAAGAAAAGATCAGCGGGACAACATAAATTAATTGGCAGTAAAATAAATTCTCTAAGGTCCTTTCCTTTCACTGTTCTGCAAGCTTATGTTTTTGTTCCACAAGCAATATTTAAACAGGTTAATACTCTCAGAGTGTCTGTTCAGTTACAAAAGAAAGAAATCCTCTGAGCTGGTGATTCCCACAGCATAAGGGGATATACAGGCTGCAAGAGTGGCAGCTTCCAAACACATCTCCAGGATTTCACCCAAATTCTGTTTCTCCCATTAAATCTTTATTTCTTATTATCAAGAGCCTAGTAATTCACAGTAACTCTTTCTAGTGATACAGCCCTCTTTCTGCCTTATGCCCCCCTATTTCTTGTGCCTGAACTGTACTTTACACAGAATTTTGCCCCTTCACACTGAATTTACTGGGATATTTTTTGGAAGGTTTTGGTGTTTTTCCATTTATGCAAAATGGTCCATACTGAAACTGTCAACTTTTTCTGCCTCCTTCCCCTGCTATAATCATTCTCCATATCTCTGACTTTAAGTTTTTGAAAGAGTACATGATAATATTGTATAAGAAAATAGCAGGAAAAATTCAAAGCAAACAACATCTCTGCCTACTTAGTGTTTCAGCACGTTTGTTGGGAGCTAGACACAGAGAGGTGTTTGCCTAAAAACTTTGAAGAAAAAAAACCCAGGGCCTCTGGAATATAAACTAAATTAGATGCTGTTTTCCTTATCAAATATGCACATTTTATTTCCATTTAACACTTAAGTTTAAAAGAGACACTTCATGAGATAGTGATTTTATAGTAGTGGAGTATCCTAATCTGTTTCACTTTAATAAAAAAACAATTTAACAGCATCCTCAAACTTGCTTAGATTGAAGAAGGTAAATCAAGTTGCTGACCCTTCCCAGCATTGTGCTGGTTTCTAGACCAGTCTACTTGGATATTACATGGATAAACTGAATCTCTGCAAAGTTTCTATGGATAATGTGTAAGTTCTTAAAATAATGCTTAACAGAGGTGTTCACATGACAGAGAAATGTATGAAAAACTTAAAATCCAGTGCTTCTGGTGGAAAAAACTATCAAAATACTTACTTGTGCTTTCTAGCTTAGTCATCTCCTGTAAAAAGTTTTGCTTGACTACCTTGGAAATTTGAGCTTAGCTACCTGGAATTTATGATGTATTGAATGCAGTTCCAATATCATCTTTCTTCTGAGTCCATCCCAGTGTTTTTTGCAGGTCATCAGTGAATCTGTCATCGCTTCAAACTCTGGAAATCAGGGCAACAGAAAGACACAGCAATTTCGAAGTGATGACGTACGTCAGTACTACTTTATACAGCTTTTACACTCCAGTGAACTGAGGCACACACTAAGCACTGAAACTTAGTGAGCACAACAAAATTGGATACAGAGGGAATGACTTCAGGTACTCTTCAACACAAAATCCATTAAAATTTACCTTGACATGCATATTCCTCTGTAGCACAAGCTCTGACAGTTTTCAGATGCACTTAGGAATGAAATGGCACATGGAGTCAACCTGCATTGGCAGAGGAATAAATTTAAATTGCTGTCCAGTATTACCAAAATATATGGGAATATTTTTACCACATCTAGTCTAGCTCTTGATCTTGTTACTTTTCATCTGTCATACCTAAAATCCTTTTACTCTAAACCCCGAAGTTCTCCCTCATTAAGGCACCGTTCCCTTTACGTAGATAAATCTAATGTGATCAGGCAAAACCTGTCTAAATCCATGGATGGCAGACTTGTTACAAGTTAATTCCCAGATAACCTGAAGCCCAAACCTAGCCCTGTACAATCAGCCTCACAGATTGACACTAACGCTGAAAAAGCGAATGCACAAACCTCACTGCTCTTCCTGTATTTATTTAATACAAATTGATGTCACAACCCATATCTCGAGTATCTTCTCTCATGAATTATTCCCCTTCATTAACTCCACATGTTTCATCCTTAGCAACACCAGTCAGCAGAAGCAGCCTTGTTGAAGCTCTCTTGAATGATAGCTCCTCACAGTCTCTCTGTCATCACTGAGCCAACGTATGATTTAAGCCATAAATACAGAATTTATAATGGTTTTCTTTAATGGTCAGATGGAGAAACAGAAAATGGCACAGCCTACATACTGTTTGTTACTGTCACATTACTATTAAAGCTTTGTATTCCTGTGCTTCAGCCTTCTGGGTATCTCCTGAAGCAAGTATAAAATCATTTCTCACCTCCACAGGCCTTTTAAGACAAGGATGCCACCAATCCTTCAACGTTGTTGCAAAAAGTTAGATGAAAAGACATCCTGATTTACAGTCTTGCATTTTGAAGGGACACAGACAATTTCAGTATCACATTTCTACATTAAAATATCCCCTCACTGATCTCTTTACTAGTACTGACAAAGGCTATTGTAAATAATGGATTTAAAGAAGAAGAAAACCCCACCTTGCTGCTTTGGATCTTTTTGTGGCCAGTTTGCACAACGTGTCATTTATAAGTAGGTTGACGTTTTCAAAAGGTTTGGAAGGAACAGACACATTCTCTCAAAAATTCTGGACTGAATCCAGTCTGGAAAGAGAGAAACGTGACAGAAATAGAAAAAAAAAAAATCTCATCCAGCACTTTTTTTTTTTTTAGTAAGCTCTAACTTTCTAAACAGAAATAAATAAATAAAAAACTTTGTACAGGCATTAAGTGGTAATTCAAAGCTTTCTTTTAGATATCGCTACCATCATCATAATTTGAAACCAGCACAGGTATTATAAATCTAAGGTAATTATTAGAGCACCTGTGTTCTTTTTATTATTATTATTGTTCTAAAAGCTCCAAGAATAAGTAGGGGGGCAGTGTCACTTACCTAGATGTGGAACAAATGAACACCAGTAAAAATTTCATACCTACAGCCTGAGAAGCCCATCGTCCTGAAGACGTTCATGGGCGTCATCAAGGTTTGGAAAAGACCTTCCAAGACCATCCAGCCCAACCATCAGCCCAGCACCACCACCACCACCACCGTAACCCCTAAAAACCACACCCCAGGTCCAGACACCCGCTCAACACTTTAAAGAATTTTAAAAAAATAATAATAATAATAAAAAAAATCCTATCAAACAAACAGAAAGAGTAACAGACAGAAATGAGTGACATTGTAGTGACCATCAGGCCGTGTTGGGTTTGTAGTGACCGACAGGCTGTGTTGGGTTTCCCCCCCCCATCCTAAACGAAGCAAGAGATTTGCGGGGGTTTCCGGTTTTTTTATTTAAAACACAAACAAACAAACAAAACAACCAAAACAAGTAACCAAAACAAACAAATGAAACAAACAAAACAAACAAACAAACGCCACCTTCGGCAGCGCTGATTTCGGGGCCGGGAGGGG
>VXAW01007869.1:7274-59870 GCA_013399735.1 Tyrannus savana
GTGCTACGTGTGTGTGTAAAGGGTGTGCAAGGGGTGTGTAAAGTGCAATCGTTTGTAAAGTGCAATGGGTGTGCAAAGGGCGTGGGATGGGTGTGTACAGGGCATGCGATGTGTGTGTAAAGGGCGTGCAATGTGTGTGCAAAGGGCGTGGGACGGGTGTGTACAGGGCATGCAATGTGTGTGTAAAGGGTGTGGGATGGGTGTGTAAAGGGTGTGCAACGAGTGTGCAAAGGGCATGGGACGGGTGTGTACAGGGCATGCAATGTGTGTGTAAAGGGTGTGGGATGGGTGTGTAAAGGGCATGCAATGTGTGTGTAAAGGGTGTGGGATGGGTGTGTAAAGGGTGTGGGACGGGTGTGTAAAGGGTGTGCAACGAGTGTGTAGAGGGCATGGAATGGGTGAGTAAAGGAAGGTACTGGGTGTGTGGTGAAGGGCAGCGAGTGTGTAACGAGCAGTGGGTGTGTAACGGGTGTGCAGCAGGGGGTAAGGGCAGTGTAACGGGCGTGCAGCAGCTGTGCAGTGAAGGGCGGTGTGTAATGGGTGTGCAACGGGCCTGCAATAGGTGTGCTACAAATGGGTGTGCAGATGAAGGGCAAAGGCTGTGCAGTGGGTGTGTGGTGAGCAAAGGGCATTAGGGGGTAACGGCAGTGTACCTGGTGTGCAATGGGTGTGCAACAGAGGGTGACAGGAGTGTAACTGGGGCGTTCTGGGGTGTGCAATGGGCAGGGCGAGCAGTGGCAGGGGGATGTAAGGGGCAGGTAATGGGGGATGTAGGTGCACTGGCCTGCATGGCAGAGCACACGTGGCACACCGTGGCACATGTAGAACACCATGGCACACATGGCACACATGGCACACCGTGGCACATGTAGAACACCATGGCACACATGGCACACTGTGGCACACCATGGCACACTGTGGCACATGTAGAACACCGTGGCACACATGGTACACCACGGCTGCCCGCCTGGCCTGTTCCAACAGCCTGCCCACAGGGCTCACGGGGTCCACGGGCACCCCAACAGCTGGTGAGCCTGGACCTGGCACGGCCACGTGCTGTGCCACAGCCCCTGCCATCACCCCCACGGAGCCAGGAGCAGGCGGGGAGGGCTGTGGGGCTCCCGGGGAGCTGTGGGACGCACACGTGTGAGCTGTGTGGGCACACGGGCGAGTGGGTGCCGAGGGGCCCTGCGCGAGAGCCGCGGGCAGGGAGCGAGCGGTGCGTGCGGGGGCAGGCAAGGAATGTGCCCCTGGCCCTGCCCGTGCCTTCCGGCCACAGTCCCCGCGATGGCATTTCCTCTCACCCCCAGGGGTTACCTTTGGGCCACGGGCCATCAGCGTGCAGGGGCAGCGCAGGGGCCAGGCTGCAAACACGTGCCCTTCCCCAAAAAGCAGGGCTTGTTCCACTCCCCCAGAGCCAGCACCGCTGTCCCCTGACGGAGGCCGCTTTCCCTGCTTGTCCCTGGCAGAAAGGGACACTGAGGCACAGCCGAGGTTGGCAGATATCCGGAGGCAGAGGCTGCGGTCGCACCCGCAAACCGCAGCTGCCCCGGCACGGGGGGTTGTGGTTTCCTCTTGGTGGTGACAGTGGTGACAGCGCAGGGACTGAGTGCTGTGGGTGCCCTTGGGATGGGCTCCAAGCTCCCCAGCCCCTCTCCCACCGATGCAGCTGATCCCACGAGGCCACGGTGCGTTTGGAGACCCTGAGCCTCATGTGGGCCCACCCAGCCAGCAGCGAGGGTCTCCTGGGATCCCTGGGGTGTCCCCAGGGTGAACTCCCACCCTATGGCTTCAGGCAGGTGCCGAGGGGCCACAAGCTCCCTGCTTTCGGACTTAAAAGCAGCGGGGATTTCATTTTTCCCTCTCCCTGTGCTGATGCTCAGATCAAAGTGTTCCCTGTTGAACTCGATCCCAATTTTGGTCTGTTGGAGCCAAAATCACTGCTTGCATCTGCTGAGCACCCTGAGCTGGCAGTGGCTCCTGCACACCCCTGCTTCCCCAGCCAAGCGCCCGGGGGGCGACAAGCACCAACAGGTCTCGCTTTGGCTTCTCCCTCCTCTGAGAAAACGAAATGCCAAAAGGAACATCAAAAGTGGAGCATTCCAGGGGCCCTGTGGCACTGGGGATGCTCAGAGCTGGGCTGGCGCTGCCTGAGCATCCCTGTGCCGCTGGTGGTGGGGTACGGCGAGGGTCTCACCATCCCAAGACGCGGTTCTTTGCCAGCTCCGGTGGACAGGGGGCTGGGTGTTTTGGGGTGGATGCTGCTCGGGATGCAGGTTGCCCCAGCAACGGTTGCTATGGAGAACACTCAGTGGCAAAATTTCCAGCCATATTCACGTGCCCGTCATTGTCTTCTGGAGGGTCCCTGGTGTACGACGAGCCAGGCACGGCTGGCTCCGCACGGGGCAGGCGGCTGTTGTGGCTGCAGGGGCCTGGCTGTGCCCAGCCCGGCTTCTCCGGGCTTTTCGCAGCCTTTCCTGCTGGTTCTGGTGTGAGAAGGTGCCAGAGGCCTTTAAAGTGGGGTTTGGGGGAGCATGGCAGACGTGCATGAGGCAGGGGGAGCAGGCTGTGCTGTGCCATGCCATATTAATTGGCTAATTGCTGATTAACGTCCCGTTGGCCCAGCCGTGCCGCGACCATCAGATGAGATTGGGTTTGGTGAACCCATGCCAGGCCTGGCACAGCTCTGGGACAGCAGGACATATTGGGAAAGGGGCTGGCACTGGGATGTTTGCAGGCACCAACAGCTCCATGCAGGGCTGCCTGCTCCTGCCCACAGCCCTGCCAGGTCTGTGCTTCAGAAAGCCTCTCCCCACCTCCTGGAGCAGCAATAGGATTACACGGGACTGAGTCTCCTAGCAATGAACGGAGAAATAAATCCTATAAGGCAGGACAGGATTTATTAGACTTCAATATTCTGGAAATAATGAGGACATTTCTCTTGGCTTGTAATATCACGGGACCCAACAGGATCACAACCAGGATTTATCCCTGTGCTTCTCCAGGGGGCTGGGTCAGTTCTTAGCTGCAAGAGAAGATGTCGGGGGAGACTGCTTGCCTTTCCAGAGAGCAGGGTGACAGGGCACCCCCCCATCTCCAGAGAAGCTGAGGCAGAGTGCGGGCCTTGGGCTGCCCCAACAGTAGCGGCTCTGTTTGTGTCCCCATTCATTCCCCGGCGAGGGCTGGCGCTGATCCTCGCCCCCAGCCGGGCTCCCCCGGGAGCAGGAAGGGCTGGCTGTGCCACCACCACCAGCTGAGCTTCAAATGCCAGTGCCAGCACTCACCAACAGCACAAGGATGCCCTGGGGGGGACCCTCCTCATATGGGGTGGGAGACCCACCGTGCTGCTGGGTGGGACCTTGCTGTGAGGTGGGAAGTGGCTGAAAACAGCAGCTTGGAAAAGAGGATGTGGTGCTGCCAGCACCACCTGCCAGGCACCAGCCCTGCCCCTTGGGGAACTGCTGCCCTGGGTCAGCTCCACGCTCTGCTCCCTCCTCCTCCAAGCTGCCACGCTCTGCCCCACGGCAGCTCAGTCCATGAATCTCATCCTTGGGACAGCCGGGTGGGGGCCATGAGATGCACCCCCAGGCAGCCAGCCAAGCTGACATTTACTCCCCATCCCTGTCACTGAAGCAGCATTAAACACAACACATCACCTCCCCATGGCGATTCCCCTGGCTCTGTAACAGCCTCCCCAGAGCCCACCAGCTCAGGAAAGCAGAGCCTGCAGGCGCGGGTTGCACGCAGCCGTTTTTCCCGTGGCTCCAGCACGGGGATGCCACGGCAGAAGCCCCGACCATCGGGGCACAGGGACACAATTGGAGCCTTGTCTGGGGCTCAGCTGCACAAGGGGCCCCTTCAGGCGGCCAGGGAAGGGGGAGCTCCTCGGGGCGAGGGGATGCTCTGGGCAAGAGGGACTCCTTGTAGGGCCAAAATTACCCCAAACAAATGCTCAGGCTGGGCCCTGACCCACAGAGGATATGTGAGCTTCCCAGAGAAGACAGCTCAAGGTTGGGAGATCTTGAAAGAGGGACCCACATCTCCTGGGAACGTTGCTCCTCGCAGAAAGCGCAGTTGCTGGGGACGCCAAGGGCTGGCGGGGACACCGAGGGCTGGCGGGTCCTGGGGCCACCCCCCTTCGTGGGAAGGCGAAATAGCAAACAGAGAGGGGGTTTGGTTGGGTTTCTTTTTTTTCCCTTCCAAAGCAGCCAAGCTGTGTTTTCTGGAGACCTGTAAATCACTCCTCGTCTTCAGGAAAGAGAGGCGAGGAATACATGATCCAACCCAGCAAAAACGCAGGACGCTTGGGAGCGCGGAGGAAGCCAGGAATCAGCCCAGGCTGGAGGCTGCGTCCCGCCAAGCCTGTCCCAGCTTGCTGGGCCGGGAGCTGGCACTGCCTCCTGGCATCCTCAGGCCGGGCCGGGCACGCCACGCTGCCGCCAGGTGGGGAGCCCCGCAGAGAGGGGGCCGAGGCTCTCGGCCACCACCGCTAAACCGCGCTTCTCCAGCAGGTCAGGTTGCTTCCAAGATTTCAAAATTTTCCACATTTGCTCAGCTGAAGGGAAGGAAAAACCCCAGAGAAGAGAGGCTGGAGGGTTTGTGGAGAGCAGAGCTGGGGCTGGCAGGCAGCATCCAATATACTGGGGGTCACTGATCTTCACCAGCGTGCCAGTGGAGGCTGTGCTGGCCACATCCCACTAAAAGCCACCCCCAAGCCATCCAGAGCCAGATGCTGCTGCAGGACTCACTCTGGACACAGCCTGGAGCTCTTCAATGCTTTTAAGAGCAGGGCTGATTTTGGTATCTCATACCTTTGGGATCTCCATTCCACTCTTGCTCAGAATACAATGCACAGAATTATTTTCAATTCTTTACCTACTTTTGACCCCAAGGTGCTGCCAAGCTGCTGGAGCAGGAAGAGCCCTACAATGCAGTTGAGATGGCCATGCTGCAGCAAAGATTTTGGTCAGCAGCCACCAGGAGCCAGCCACCACAGGGAGCCAGCCTATGCAGGGATGACATGACCCTTCCCCACCTCTGTCCAGTGTGTGAGGCCCCAGGAGCACAGCCATGAAGGGACATGGGGGATAAAGGCAAAATCATTTCCCTGGCTGCCTGCTCAGCATCCACAGTGGGCCAAGCCTGCCCAGCCCCACTTGTGGCCGCCCTGGCTGAGCTGCTGCCCCGGCACTTCACCATCATCAGGGACCTGCAGCAAAACAATCCCTGGCTGCCTTGGAGTCCCTGTTGGGAGGGACCCTGCAAGGAGGGCAGGACCAGCCACCTCCCAGCCCAGCACACAAGGAGAGAAGGGGCTGGAGATGGTCTGGCAGCACCATCCCGAGCAGGAGAGCAGCCCAGCTACTGCAGCACCTGCCTTGCACTGCAGCCCCAGCACCATCCAGCCAGGGCCACTCACTGCCACCCAGGAGCCCTGAGCTACCTCCACAGTGGTGCCCAGTTGTCCTTGCAACCTAAACCAGAGCAGAAACTGGCTTGGAAGTGTTTGGGGAAGACAACATGCCATCATCCAGTTGTTTTGTTTCTGTCCAACGACAGGCTCGTTGAAGCAGGTCCATTACAGCTGATTCTGTGCAGAACAGGGCGCCAAAGGCTGCAGCTCCCCCAGGCACGTGGTGTTTTGTTCTTGTCTATCCTGCAACACATCCACAGAGCAAGGGCTGACTCAGCAGTGGACATGTGAGCCCAAGGCCCAGAGCCACAGGCAAGGGGCCAGCGGCAGCGGCGGCATCACTGGCCCTGTGAGCGGGAAGGATGGGGCTTGTGCCGCCTTCCCCTGGCACAGCAGCAGCACCGAGCGGGCTCAGAGCACCCCGTGGGGAAGTGCTGGTGAGCACCTCCACTCCCGAGGGTGTGCACAGCCCAGCCATGGGGAGCTGCCCGGCTCCAGCAGCGCCAGGTCAGCAGGGATGGCCGGGATGATTGGAGCAGTGCTGGCCTCCAGCTCCGGCCGCTCGCTCCACACCCAGGCACCTTGGCCTGCCCGCCCAGGCAGCTGCACTTTGCTGAGTGTCCCTGCATGGCCATGCCTTGGGGGGCTTCTGTAGTCCTGCAGCACTGCTACAGGTCTACGGTGACAATGCCAACCCCAGTTCTGGATTTAATCCCACCATCACCCCCAGCGTTGCAGAGGGGAAGCGATCCAAGCACCTGCTCAGACCCCCCGGCTGCTATCAGGGCAGACACGAGGCACATCCCAGCAGAGGTTTTTATTACCAGTCAGACACTCCTCACTGTATGTGACCCTTAATTTCTTTGTCCTCTGCTCCCCGCAAAAACCAAGCTGCCAGCATGCAGGAGTGTTGGGATGGAATACTTTATTCATGTGAACACTCAGATCCTGGCCCTTCCTGCCTGCTGCAGCTGCTCCCGTCTTCTCGACAGTGTGAACAAGGAAGATTTCTTCATCAGCTTGCTTAACGCCCCCCCAGCATCATCAGACCCCACAAACAAGTCCAGACAGTTTGGCTTTGTCTGGACAGGAGCAGAGGGCGGAGGGGCAGGGAGTGCTGCGGGGCTGGCAGAGCAGGAGGAGGGCTCCAGCCCACAGCCTGCACACACAGAGCAGCCACGACACCTTCCTGCAGCTCCACTCCCACCACCAAATATTCCAACACCCGCCCAGCCTCGGCTCCTCCTGCAACCAGAAGCACCTCGGGTTGGCAAAGGATTGGTGCCAACGCCTCTTCTCCTTGGAAAGCTGCTGCCAGAATCAGGCCCGTGTCTTCTGTCACCTGCTGGGCCATTTAACCCTCAGAGTGCCCCCTGCCCACTGACAAATACCCTCCCCAAAATATTACAGTAAAAGGAAAAACCTGCACGTTGAGACGCGCAGGCCGAGTCTCGGGTAGAGAACGGTTTCCGTGCTGGGTGGTCCAGCGGTGGCCGGCAGCCCCCGGCAGCCCTCGGGCACAGCAGGGAGCAGGACCCACCATGGCCACCCCTGGCACATCAGGGCTTCATCCTGCTCAGTCTGAGGTCACGCTCGATTTCGAACTGCCTGTGATCCACGCGCTCCAGGAACGCCTTCCTCTCGATGTACCTGCAGGGAGGCACAGGCTGTAAGCAGGGCCTGGAGCAGCCAGGGACAAAGCCCACCCAAAGGGGTGAGCAGGGAGGGAAGGCACCATCCACCTCTCTCTCCACGGGCTGATCACTGCACTGAACATCTCCTAAGGACACCAAAACTGCTCTGTGGCCTCTTGGCTGTCCCCTGTGGGACTCGCAGAGGTCTGGGGTGAGGGGTCCCCATCGGTTGGAGATCTGAACTGGCTGCTCCTGTTCCGGTACTTCTACAGCTGAGAAATGTCCTTCACAGACACCTTGCAGGGCATCAGAACAGGCCCTTGCACCACCCAGCAAGGCATCTCAAACCCAACCACAGCAGCACAACCCACGATACAAGCCAGTAACAGGCACAGGGAGCATCAGGGATGCAAGGAGCATCACCCAGCAAACCTGCAGCAGCTCAGGGATGCAAGCCAGGGGCTTCCCAACCACAGACCAGCTTTTAACCACTGCTGAGTATTTACTGCTGCCCCTCAGCGTGGCACCTGAGTGCTGAGAGGAAGAAGGCACGCCTGTGCCTGGAAAAGCACCTTACCACTCATTAATGGCATGTAGCTGAATTTTAATGTACTTTGCTGCAAACCCTTGCCACAGACAGCCCGGGGCTGTGCTACTAATTAACCTACAGAGGGAGCGAAATTGCAATTCAAAACAGGAGCTGTAATTGAATCATCACAATTGTTTTGCATTTGTTCCAGGGTGGCAAACACTGGACTGTCATGACAAGGTCATTACGCTTGTGTGTGAGATGCACAGGGAGCCACTGCATTCAGCTTCTCTGTCGGTCACTGCTTTTCCTGCATGGCAGCTGGTGCCTGCTCACCAAGCAAGACTGAAGGCCGAGGAAAGATGAGCATCACAGGCTCTGCAGGTTTTCCAGGCTGCTGGGTGGCTGGCAGTGAGCACGAAGGTGCCCAAGACCCAGCTGCAGGGGAAGGTGGAAGCCCTCTCCCACCACCAGCAGTGGTCCCTCTCAGACAGAGGGACCTTTGATGATGAGGTCTCTGCAAGGTCAGGCTGGGTGATGCTCTGGGCAATCTGATCTAGCTGGAGATATCCCTGCTCATTGCTGGGGGTTGGATTAGATGGCCCTTAAAGGCCCCTTCCAGCCTAAACCATTCCACGATTCTGTGATTCTTTATGCTGCAATTATCCAGCTGGTGCTGAATGTCCTCCCAGCACCAGGGTGCCTCTGCCCTTGCTGCAAGGGACGGCCCTGACACTCCTGCCCACCCAGTTGTCATTGGAAATTAATTAATCCGGATTCATCTCATCGAGCGATCCCCCAAGCGGATGGACAGCCCCCCGCGTCCCCGCTGCCACCCCATCCCCATCGCAGCTCCAGCGCCTCGCGCTGACACAACTGGGTCAGCTCCTCTCCGCTGGCTGCGAGGGCAGAGCCCAGCACGGCGTAAGGCAGCGATGAGCCGGCTGTGAGGAGCTATTTCTCTGGCCCCTTCCCCCTGCCAGCAGAGCAGGGCTGTGTGCCGAGGCCCCCTCCCCACGCCGCTTCAGGAAAGGCGGCAGGGGAGTGTGGCTTTCCCTCATCCCTGCAGGCAGGGAGGTGACCTGCTCTGGGGGCCGGGCTCGGAGAGGCCACGGGAAGGAAGCTGGGGGGTCACGCTGTATATTCGTGTATCATTGCTGGGCGTGTGGTTTTCCTCCCCCTCCACTGCTAAACACCAGCCACAACCACAGCTGGGGAGGCAAGGACAGCAGTCACTGCTGTTATCTGGGAGCACCCTGACTGCTTGCACAGCAACAGCCCCAGCTACTGAGTCTGAAGCTCCCTGGCCCCTCTGCGATACCGGTCTCCCAGTGGGTCAGCAGACGGGAAATCGAGGGGTCAGCGCTTTCCTCCTCCTCCTCCTCAGTGACTGCTGTGCCTCCCCGGACGGCAGGGCCTGGCTCCCGGGGATCGATATGGATCATGAACCAGGAATGCGGTCTCACAGCCGCAGCCAGCAGGGCTGCATGGAGGAGGAACTGCGACGTCACCCCTGGCTTTGTCCTGGGCTGGCCACAGCCAGGGCTGCAGGGCCAGAGCAGACCTTACAGGCACCACCTGTGCAAACGCCGGGCCTGGCCGGGTTGTGCCGCAGGCACACAGAGGCTGGAGGTGCTGACGGACACAGCAGGGCTGTTGCAGGGTCGGTGCAAGCCCCTCTTGCCCTGAAGCCCCTGCTGGAGCTGCAGCTCTGTCTCCGTTCTCAGCCAGCTCCGCTCAGCCAACACCAAGGCGCCGCCAAACACGGTCCAAAGTGCACGAGTGAGGCACAAACACCCGTCCTGCGCTTGTCTAAACAACCTTTGGTACCTGAATCAATACCTTCCTGTAAATTATCAACCTGCCTGGAAACAGGGCAGCTGTGAGCCAGAGCAGAGGAAGGAAAATCCGCTGGGAGCAAGGCGGTCTCTGCTAACGAGGGCAGCTGCGAGCTGCTCTGGGGAGGGTCTCGGTGCTGCCTGTCCCCTGCCAGTTGCCATCAGTCACTCGGCGCAGGAGCGCACGGGCCGGCTGCTCCCCCACGGGGCTGCCCTACAAAGGTGGCCCAATTAAGAGGCCACGAACACATTTCCATTTATAAAGCACATCAGAGAGATCAACAGCAAAGGGCAGAGCTGCCTCCCCTCCCTACTCCGGCCCCTCCTCTCAAATCCAGGACAGGCCCTGAGGAGCTGAGACAGACAGGCTGCACAAGCCCAGGTCCTGCTCCCGAGGAAGGGCTGGTGATACAAGGGGCAGAAAATCAGAGGCAAGGGAGGACAGACCCAAGGGGCAGCACATGTCCCCTCTGCCTCAGGAATGCTGTGCCAGGCTGCAGCTGGCTGATAACTGGCACTGGCAGCAGAAAGATGCCACAGCCCCACTGGCTGCCCGTGTTCTGGCCCAGCATGTGATGCTGCTGGAGAAAGGACAAGGGAGGTCCAAGGCACAGGGAGCTCAGTGCTGTGAATAGCAACTTCTACAGGGCTACCACAAAGAAAAAATCCAGCCAGCCTTCCCTCCTGAGCAAAAAGTAACACCTCCTGCCTTCCTCAAGACACGCATGGGCCATCTCTGCAAACACAAAGGCTTGTGTGGCATCGAGCAAACATGTCCAGGAGTGGGCTGTGCCTTTCCTCATCAGGCAGACATTTACAATCACACAGCAGGACACGTGGGGAGCAGAGGTTTCTGACAGCATCAGGGATTAAAGGCAGTGCCCTGCTCCCTCCTGCCTGGGTTGAAGGGTTAACAACGGCTCATTACAATTTTTATAGAGATGTGTAAATGATTGCCCACTGAAGGGTGAGCACAGCTGACATCATTAAAGGAGGAGAGGTGGCTGCAGAAGGGACAACGGGCTCCTGTGAAATGACCTGAGGCTGGAGGCAGCCGTGCCTGTGACCTGCCCCCCAGGCAGGCTGGCTGCTCTGTAGGGGTGCAGCTCCCTTCACACTGCAGGCGTTTAGAGGTGGCCTGTGAGCAGAAATGCACTGGCCTGCACCTCCATCAGTGCTCCTCCCTTCTGCCTTCCTTTACCTTGAAGTGGAAGTAATTCCCAGTGAGCAGATACTCTGCTGGTCCCCTCACATCACACGCCTGGCTAGCACAAACGTATTTGTAAGGAGTGTCTAAAGGTACCACAGCATTACATTCCTTATTTGTTTAACAACAAAAACCCCTTGCCAAGAGCTCAGCAGTCTTCTAGCCTGGGATGTGACAGGCAGCACAACACAACACTGTTCAAGATTAAAGAGGCTCTTAAAATTGCTGCTCTGCCTTGCTCATCTTTTCAATGTGCTGATGCCTCCTCTGGCCTTCAAGGACCATTACGTGAGCACCTTTGCAAGGTTTGCCAGGTGTGAAGAGCAGGCTGTCCTGGTGGATGTGGTGGGAAAGGAAACAGCACTGGCCAGGAAAGGTTGACATACTAGGCTGGGGAACACGAGAAATGGCACAAAACACTGCTCTGCCACACCTGTATGTGGTGTAAATCATTCAACCCCTCGGATTTCAGGGATCTCAGAGGAACACCTGCCCCTCTCCAGCACTCCTGGAGTGTTCTCTGTGAGTGAACTCTCCACACGTGTTCAAGGGCACGTGGCCAGAAACAGATCAGGGGAGAGCTGATGGAGAATGGGTGTTGTGGAAGGGTGCAAGGCCAAACTGAAATGTCTACTTGATAGTTTGGCAGTTATATATATACATATATTCTGAAATACAGAATCCAATCTGCTGGAATGCAGAAGCTCCGAGTTTTTCCTGCTGAGTAAAAGAACAGCTTATAATAAAATATACATTTAACGATCTGTCCACTAAGCCGGCTACATTTTCCCAGAGCTTAGCAAAGCACTTGTAGTGGAAATGCTGCTTCTGATCTCATTATCACTCCCTGCAGTGCCTGTTATTAACTTTCTGTTTTATTTACAGCACTGCCATTTACTTTTATGATACTTCCATTAACTTCATTGGAGTGAACATTGCTCGATGCACACAACCAACGACCAGCACTGCCATAATCCTTAATGCACCTTGCCAGCTGTTCTGGGCTTGCAAACGTCTTTATGCAGGGGGAGGGAGGACACACGCAGCTGGAACACGTCATCTGAAGAGCAGAACAAACCATACATCCCAATTTGAAACAAGAAAACGGGGCAAAGTAACTGTGTTTCCTGGTGGGAGTGCTGGATTAGACCGGTTCACGCTGCATCTACCATGAGTAGGAGAGCTGATAAAGACCTTGGCTGGACTTGGAGACCTCACCAGGTTGTTAGCAGAGTGATAGGTGTTTGCAGACTTACCTGTCTCCCTGTGATGCCTACAGGAGCTACTGGTTTATGTATCCCTAGAATAAACCCTTAAGGAATCCTATAGGTTTTATGAACTCTGTAGCAAGCAACAGACTTACCACATGCATAGGAAGTGGTGGGAAATGCTGGACTACTATGAGGTAAAGTCCCTCTTACCCATCTTTCCCTCGATTGTGGATTGCCAGCTCCTCCACAATGCCCTCCTCCTCCTTGAAGGTCTCCCAGTCCAGTTTAGATTTCTCCAGTGTGCTCATCTTCTGCTTTTTGGCGCCAATCTTCCCCAGGAGGCTGCTCATCCCGCTTGGCCTCTTCACCCTGACAGAGATTAGGGAGCAAATGTTATTTAAATGCAGGGAGACGGCAATTAAAACCAGAGCTGAGAAACGTCACGTGTGAGAGTGGTGGCCTCGATGGTGCTGAGCCACCGCCACGAAACAGATGGCCACCAACCCCGGGCAGCCTGCAGGCAGCAAGGTCATGCTTCCTGCAGATCCTGCTCCACCGTTCCCCTGGAAGCAGCAGAGTTCATTACACACATATCTCAAGTGCTTGCTTTTCGTGAAAGGGCTTTTTCATTTATCTTCTTAAGAGAACGCAGAGCTTTCAGGCCAAAAGAGATCATTAAATCATCCAGTTTGACCCCTTGTGTATACCAGGCCAAGCCATTCCACTGATCACCTCCGTGCTAAGCCTGGCTCTTTGTCTTCAGTTAAAGTGTTGTTTTCTGGAAGGGATCCAGCCTCAGTGCGTCACCAGCGCTGACAACACATCTAGGAATTAACCATTTCATTGGTATTAATGCTTGGTTTTCCTCTAGCTTTAGGTTCTGGTCGCTGCTGCTCATTCTAAACCCAAGGGCACTCTGGTCTCTGGGCGAGTCTCATTAGTGACGCACTCGTAGACTGTAATGAACTTACATCTGAATTATTTTTTGTGCAAACAGACAGAGCTCTTCTGCTTCTCACTGAAATGCATTTTGTCCCAACCTGCACGTCACTCCCAAGGTTTTGTTGCCCTGCTCACTTTTCAACACTCTTTAAAGATGGGGGCACCAGAGCTGCCCCATCCTCCTCCTGACCTGCTCCTATCCAGGGATTGCCTAACCCTGTTACACTATTGCAGACACCCTGAGTCCACTGATCACACACCACCTCCCAGCTCCCTGTTTGGCAGGAAGACCACTTTGCTCTTTCATCACCTTGTTCTTAGAGGAGTGAGATCCCACCCGCACGGTGGGGCCCCCTGAGTCTCCCCTTTAGGCTGGGAAATGCACACACAGGGACTGGGTCAGCCGGGCTGCCCTCTGAGGAGGACAATTCTCAGGGATAGAAACCCGTAAAACAAACTCGGTTTAACCCTTCTTAAACCCCCCCAGGGGAGGGGGGCAAACAGCATCCCATTGAACTCGGTGTTTACACACATTCCAGAGATAACTTCAGGTCTGCAGGGCCTTTGCCTCTGCAAGAAGCCAGAGAGGAAATGATTCTCGTTCCTGAGAGATGGAGGAATTTGGGGAGGGGGGCCCAAGGAAGGCAGCCAGGTGAGCATGGCAAATTGCTCTCTATCAGTGCTTTCTGAGCACAGTCCTGCCCAGGGGTAGCCATTCTTGGGAACATATCCAAAGTTGCCCTTATCGGATCATTAGTGTGGTTTACGCTTCCATAATTTGCAAGCCTCTAAAGGAAAATAATTCTGCAGTTTATATGGAATTAAATCAAAGAAAATGACAACTCTGTAAGCCCCAGACAGAAGACTCTCAGTGCAAAAATGGCTGGCCAGAGTCACTGGGGTAGCAGCTTCCTGACACAGATATATTTGGACTACAAACTCTGGGTTAAGGGCATATTGGCAGGCTCCACAGCCACTGGACAAAGCTGTCTGCCCCTCCTTATACTGCCCAGCCAGAGGAGCAGAAATGTCCTAGGACCTGCCTTCTTCTTTCCTTCACTCCCTGCCCATGGCTGGAGCACAGACCAGCAGCCAGCCCTCTTCATTCTGCAGGGATATAGAACATGCTGGATGCTCCTTAATTCGCCTCTATCCCTGAAGATCTCATAAGATGTCTACAGCCCCTCACATCATGATCACACAATAAAACCCTGATCCTTGCTCAGCCTCCAATCCTCCCTTACTTTCCAAGGCTTGATGGCTCTGGGTATCCTTATCTGCAGGTGGCAGGAAAGTGGTGCTAAGGGGTAAAATGGGCAAGGACATTCTCAGCACAAGATAAAATTGGAGAGATTTGGTTCCCACATCAGGACTGCACACAAGCCCTGCACGACCACCAAACACAGTATCAGAGATGCAGAAATTGAAGTTATTGTCCCTGGATCTCAGGAATATCTCTTAAGAGATATAGTTCACCCCATGGTTGAAGTTACAGAGTCTAGGTTAGAACATGGACAACCACCAGGGGCGTTCAGACAACCACAAGAATACTCACAAGTCAACAGTTCCTTCAAGGCAAGGAAACCTGATGAAAAAGGGCAGGCTATGTTGCACCCTTGTGTTGATGACTGCTCAAAAAACACTATTAATATCCAATTAACATCCAATTAATGTCAGTGCCATGCTGGAAGAGAGCTCTGGGCTGGATGAGCTGGCTCTGCTCTGGCCTGGACCAAGCCCGGGCTGGGCACTGAGATGGGGCCAGGGACAGGCTGAAGGACATGTTCAAGTGTGCTGCTGAGTCCTCACTCCATGCTGAGCCTTTCATCACCCTGAATAAATCCAACAGCAAACCTGGGGGTGGGAATTCCTCTGCTTGTGCCAAAATGAAGTAAATGAGAGACATTAAAGTCCAATTAAAAACTTGCTTGGCCTTAAATGCCTCATCTGTTTAAAAAGCAAGTAAAGGGGCCTGATTAATTGCATTCAGTGCCAACAAGAGGAATTATTACCCTTTTTGTACTCATTAAGGGTATCTGCTGTGGCATCTTTAATCACTAAGGCATTTAAAAGAGAGAAAGTAATTTGCTAAGACATAATGGATCCCAGGGATGAGGATCAGGACAATTGTCTATTTAGGACACAAAGACATGATCTGAATTTTCACAATTAAAAAAGCACAGCCAACGTCAGCCCCTGAACCAGCAAAAATAAAGTGCTGGGGAACTCTGCCTTGGTGGGGGGGATTCCTCTGCACCATCTAATGTCATCAGGACAAAGATGTGCCCGTGCATCATCTGCTATGGTTGTACACAGGGACAAGCAGCAAGTCATGGGCTCCCTTGCTATCCCACTGTAGGTGAACACGCTCTGTCCTTAACAGTGAGGCTTCCTCCCACCTCAGTGTGAGCCTTCAGCCTGACCAGGGCCCTGGAGAATTGCTGCTCTACCAGTGACAAAGTATCATGGCCATGTGTAACCCCTGATGTCTCACGACATGAAGGTCAGCAGCATGCCTGCTCCAAAGAGGCAGACTTCATCACCAGCCTTAAAAATAATCTTCCAGTCAATTGGGAACATGGTTACAAAGCTCTCGTAGTGCATCCCACCAGACAAAGCAAGATGAGTTCCTCTCACACCCATCCAGAGAGGGGTGCTCTGAAGGCCTCCTGTCACCAACCCCACACGCACCAGAGGTTTCAGCACTTCATCAGCCTTTCACTTATGTGAGTCTGCCCTAGTGATTACTCAGCCTATGGCTTGGTATCTTCTTCCTCGTAGCTACTAAGAACAGATCATTCCCTCACTTTTTGCAGCAGCCTTTTATGTCTTTGAAAGCTTTTGGTATTGCCTCCCTGCTCAGCCTGCTCTTTCCTAGACTAAACAATCCCAGGTCCTTTCAAGCTTTTCTCATTCCTCATGGTTTCCAGCCCTCTGACCACTCTCACTGCTCTCCCTGCACTCTGCTGGTGGCCCCTGTCCTCCTCGGAGCGCAGAATCGTGGAGGAGCAGAGCTGCAGTGCTGCATTTCCCGGCACCAGGAGCAGAGGATGCCTCAGATGCCTTGCCAGAGCTGCAGTGCTGCATTTCCCAGCCCCGGGAGCAGAGGATGCCTCAGATGCCTTGTGCAGCTCCTCACAGGCCCCCGTGACGTCTGTCTTCTTCACAGCCGTGTGACAGCACTGACTCATGTCAAACCTGTGATTCACCCAGAGATCCATCTGCTCTGCTGCTGCCAAGCCATCTCCTTCCTCCATCCATGCAGAACATTCCTGCTACCCAAAGGCTCCCCTTTGCACTGTGCTGCCCCTCATGTTTGCCCTCGCGTTTCCCCCGACGCGGCGGATCTCGGATGCCTTTGCAAATCAGCCTCTCCTACCCACAACAGCCATGCTGCAGCTGTTGGAGAGGAACACTGGTGTTAGTACCTCTTGGTGAAATTCCCATGGAGACTATTCAGCAGCTGAACCAGCACCAGCTGGCCAAAGAAGATCAAGTTGATGGCCAGAAGCAGGCAGAGACCAGCAGAGTCAGACTGCAGGAGCTGTGACAGCTCATGTTGTCCAGCTTCAACGAATGAAGTGAGCCCAAAGGACACCTACTCACATGTTGACCAAGGAGCCAGCAGTGTCCCCAGCTTCAGCCTGACCTCCACCCTTGGGGATCTCAGCCCTCTGCTGCTCTGTTCCTGTCATCCCAAGCACGTCGATGGTAGGGATGCAGGTGAGGAACTCGGCAAGGAGAAGAGTAATATCTCCTCCTGCCACGATCTGCTGCAAAGCTGAATAGTTTCCTTAACGGCAGGAAATGGTTCTCATACAAACTAACCACAGCTGGGCAACTGATGCAGCCAGTAAATACTTTCATTTCAATAAAGTGGAAGATTCCTGCCCAGGGCACCACGGATCACCCGCCCCACCGTTTTCTCTTCAAATAACATGCATGGGTGTGTGAGACACCCTGCACGAGCAGGATGTATGCAGAGACCTGGCTGGTGGCCCCCATGCCAGCTCTGCTGTTCACTCCCAGTCTCTCCAGACCATCTTCCCTCACTCCACCTCAATGGCCAAGGACAGAAAAGTTTCCCAGGCAAAACCCACCTGCATTTCTACCTTTTTTCCCCCCTTACTTGGCACTGTTTCCCCAAGAGGCTTTTGGAGGGATGCAGAGAGCAGTCTGTCTTGTTCTCAGCACTGCCTGTCACAACAGGTATTTTAAAAAAACAAACGAGAAACCCTCCCCAACGCCAAACAAACAAACACTGAAATCCCAGGTGGAAAAAAAAACAACAAGTGAGGAGGAAATGAAGATAAAAGCAGGGTGGATGGTGCTGGAGGGTTGGTGATGATGCTGTTTGGAGGGCAGTGCCTAGGGCAGCCTGGCAGGGAGAGGACTGATGGATTCCCACTGCCTGGCCAGGGCAGCGCAGCCCGAGGAACTCACTGCCAACTCAGAGGTGCCTGTCCATATGCTCTGCTTGCTGAGCTGGTGGCAGGTAGGCAGCATTTACACCCTAGAGCACACACAGATCGAGCCAAAGAACCTGCCTGAAGTGCTCTATGAGCAGCAGTGATTTTTGATGCAGTCAGATATAAACCTGTGTCTTTGTGGTGAGGGTTGTAAAACTTCCTGCACTCTGAAGAGTGACGTGCACCAAGGCACTGTGGAAAAGCAGCCATGGCTGGGACAAAACCCATTTGGTGGTGCTACAGGGCACAGCAGAGCAGGCAGCCATGTCCAAAGGCAGCAAGTGCACTGGAAAGCTGCAGTTACCCCAGCTGTGATCCGGCCAGCAGGCCAGGGCAGGCTGACTTCTGCTGCACAGAGGGCTTGGATAACAGGAGACAGCTCCCAGGGGAAATGCTCTGAGTCCAGTGACCCCTCCAAAGGTGAGTGGTCTGACTGCAGCAGGAGCAGCCTGAAGCACTTCCAAGGAACAAGGAAATGTGGATTTTAACTCGAGCCCACAGTGTGAGTAACTTTTCTCAGGCTTTTGTTCGGGCTTGCCAAGCCAGGCTAACCCCAAGTTGCTTTGTCATCACTGCTGTTGCAATCTGAAGAGCTAAGCCAAGCCCCGGGTCCTTTCTGGTTTCTGGTGTCCCACCATACTCCCTGAGACCTCAGACAGCCTCATGGTGGAGACCCCTACGTGAACACTGACGTTTACAGCTTCCTTCCACTTGTAGGAAGCCTTTGAGCCCGGCTCTGCTGAGCTGAGGAGGTGATCCAGGATCACAGCTAAAGCACGCTAGTGTTCAAATAAGCAACGTGTCAGACACAGCCAGAAAGAAGGTGTAACCTCTCCAGAAGAGAGAGTGGTAGCTCTCCTTCCCACAGCCAGGTTCTGTGTGCACAAGAGTTTAGGATGGACAGCCAGACCCCTCCATGCCAGCAGCCCAGCAGTCGAAGCCTGGCTGAGAGGACGCGGTTTCCATCAGCGTGGAGATGCAAGGGCAGCTGCAACACAAGAAAAGCCCACGTGATGCTGCCTTGGTGAGGGCTGCTGCAGGCACAGCACAGCGTGCCACAGGCACACTTGATTCTGGATGTGTTTGTTCTAAATATAGTCGGTGGGGGAACAGAGATTTGTCACAGGGGAAAAACCCATGTCACTCCCCCCCGCCAGCAGCTGTGAGCAACAGCCCAAGGAGGGCAGTGCTCCGGTATCCCAGCTACCTCTGCATTGCTGGATTTGTTATTAATCCAGCACAGGCAGTTTCGGTGGGACTTTACGAGTTGTGCAATGCTGCTCTGGCAGAGTGCACCTCACCTTCAGGAGGGAAACAATCATCATGGAACTGGCTCACAAACAGCAGAACTGACGTGGCAGCTGGTGAAGGCGCTTGCAGAGCATCGCACCACGTGCTGCCAGTGGAGAGCCCAGTCAGTGACTTCTTTTCTGATGAACTCTTTTAGATATAAAAATACTTCATCCTCATCTCCACGTCATGGATTGTACTGGATAGGCCTTTCCAAAGTGCAGGGCTGGAAAAAGAGACCCAAGCACTGCCTTGCTCCAAAACAGGACACCTTATTTGCCAGTTTGCTTCCCAAACTGGGGGACAACCCAGGTGTAAATACATATAATACTGAATAGAGAGAGTTATTCCAGGAATAAAGCCAGTGTTGGGTCTCCAAGCTGGGTCAAACTTGCTGAGCAGGCGAGAGATGGGATGCTCAGTTCACAATTGACAGAGAGCAGCAGCAATAACACAGGTCACAGCTCTGCCAGAGCTGGCCTTTCCTCAGGCAGGTGCCACTCCATGGCATCTAGGTCTGCATCTACCTCTCTGGAGGGCCTGGAGTCTCATTTTACAGGCTCTGGAGGACATGCTCATCAAAAAGCACATAGTTCTGGTTGGCTCAGGGAGCTGGCTGGCTCAGGCAGAGCCCCTGACCTGCAGGTTCCCTTATCAGCAGGAAGGGCTCATTAGGGATTGGACCAGGGTTTCCTGCTCGGGACCGAACCCTTTGTGAAGGGACTGCTGCCATGGAGAACCCACTTCCTAAGAGCCAGAGGAAGCAAAATATTTTCCTTGGGCCTCTGAGACAGAGTTGCTACGGGGTGGATGTCAACAAAATAAAGTTGCACTTGTGGAGCCGGGCAGTGCTCACCACGCACGGGCTGTTACTGCAGGATAAAGGTACCCCAGGCAGCACCACCGCCTGCCCCCAGAGCCAGGGACAATTCAGAGCAGCATAAGGCCCCTCTGTACCAGTGTAACTGCAGCTGCCCTCCGGGCTGCCCTGGCAGAACTGTTTTAGCAAAACAAAATCTCGCACCCTCCCAATCAGTGCGACTTTGTGCGGAGCCCAGGGCTCGCTCTGGCTCCCCTCCAGCCCGGAGCACAGACAGAGGCTGTTTCAGCAGCAGACTCTCCTCATGCACTTGCAGCAGGCCAGCCAATTACATTACAATATCTGTGTATGGAGCTCCACGGGAGCTTAATTGAAAGAGCCGCAGCATTCAAACGACTCCTGATCCTATGAAGACGTTACGGACTCCGGCCCGGCACTAACCAGCCCTGTCTGATGCTCGGCCCACGGGTAAGGACCTGCAACGCAGGGCTTGGTCTGCAGCCAAAGCTACACCCCTGCTAGCACACACAGCACTGCAGCTGCAGCCAAATGCTGGTGGTGGTGTCCCTTCCCAGCTGGAAGCTGCAGTCACTCCTCACGTGAGCTCTCCTCCACCCAGGGCAACCACGCAGCACAAACCAGTCCTGCTCCTGCCACTGAGTGACTGCATACACGCACCAGAACTCCTCAAACTGTTCCCACACGGACCAGCTTCGATCTGCAAAGCACTGCTGGCAATAATTAATGTTATCGAAATATACCATGCATGCTCTTCATACATATGTTACCTCGCTCTTAAGTTCTGCAAATGTTTAGGGATAACAAATGTGTCTGTTTCAGATGGATTTTGCTACACCAGCACAGAACCAGTGTACCTACCTCACTGCAAGGTGGTGGGCTACTTTGGTATCTTATTGCTGACACTGAGAGTGGCAGGAAATGCCTTTTATAAAGCTTTAATGGTCCACACCGTGTGTGTGTGGGGGAAGATGTCTTGTTTCTACCATTCTCATTTCTGATCCAACACACAGAAATCAGCAGAAATGCACACATACACAAGTTGCCAACGAGCTTACAGGCTGTGAGGCAGCTCACAGCCCAACAGCAGGTAAGAGCAAAAAACAAAAGTGAGAGAGCACGATGCATCTGGTACCCAGGTCCAACAGGTTGATGACCTCAAAGCTGCCAGAAGCCACTGCAGAGCAGTGTCTGGCACACAGCACATCTGCTGGGCTACAGCTGGGGTCACACACAGGAGCATTTTAGAGTAACACCCTGTATTACGCCCATATTTAGCCATGGAAATAAGTGTGACTTGACTTTCAAACACTCTCAGCTCTCACTGACTTCACTGGGTTCAGCTGAGACGTTTCAAATAAAACAATAACGACCACAGCTCTGGGCTGGGATCAAGCACAGGCCATTTTTATCTTAAAAGGCATTTGTTTGAGAACATTCAGAGCTGCTAGAACCAACAGCACTGAAGTTATTTCACCGTGCAACCTTAAAACGTCGACAGCTTTGTCTGCAAAACGACATGGATTAATTGGTGACCGATCTTTAAAAAAAGAAGAGTTAGGAAAAAATTGCTGGCAAACAGAGGAGAAATTCTTCCTCTCTTCAGAGTCTCAATCCTTCCCCCTTTGTCTAACAGCAGATCTTTTGTTCAAGATTTCAGCTGCAAGCAGCCCTGAGGTACGCGGGGAATGCCTTGGTTGTGACAGACTGGTGTGCGGACTTGGTTTTAATCGGCACAGAAACCGCTCCAAGTCAGGCCTAAGAAGTCCTGCTAATGGAATTGTTCCAGCACTAAAGGGATTTCAAAGTGAATGAGTGCGGATGGCGGAGCAGCTGCTCCAACTCCTGCTCCTCACAGCGCAGTGTGCCGTGCAGGGAGGATCTAACCCTCCAACCACCCCCCCTGAACAAACAGCCAGCAGTGGCCCCCCAGCAATGCAGAGCCCTGGCTGTGTCCCCGTGACTCGCAGACAGCCCTAGTGTTCAGTCCTGGTCAGCTTCCCACTGTACCAGATCAATGCCAGGCTTTGATCAGAACGAGAGAAAGGCAGGACAGGGGCAGGCAGGGACTCCCCTCCTCACTCAGCAATTAATCTGACAGCTTCAAGAATAGGCCTGATTAAAACAAACACACCACCTTCTACTGGCAAATGTTCACAAAGCTCAGCAGCCTAGGAAAGGGGAAAGTTCCCAGGAAATTAAGTGAGGGTGAAGGAGAGTCAGGGCTCTTTAGTACAAATGCATCACCACAACAAGCAACGAGCCAGAGCCCAGCGGAGGGGCTGCTTTGCAGTGCTGTGCAAGTTCATCAATGGCATGAATATAATGCATTATCTCCCAGTGGAAAGCCTGGCCTGGCAGCACGTGGGACTACGGGGGACAATAAACACTTGGGCTCTGCTACAAGCAGTCATAAAACAAAAATGAGGGTTTGATCACATTTAATTGCTTTTGGGAAGGCTAACATCACTGGGGGATCCATCACAATTATCATCCCCTGTTCCAGCCCAGATTGAGAGCTGGCCCAACGATCCAGATCAAAGAGGGTATTCTGGGGGTAAGGAAAGGAGGGAAACACCCAAAAGCTTTAAAGATTTTTCCCATATAAAACATGAAGTCCAACCCACAAGAAAACAGGGAATGAAAAGTCAACTGATGAAAGGGTGTGCTTTTCCCCTCAACAAAACATTTCTAAGGCTGCAGGAAAAGCTCAGTAACAAAACAGAGGACAGTGCAGAGAGCCCAGAATGTATGTAAGAGAAGAAACTAAGATTATCCTGTTTGTTTTTTTTTTTTCCAGGGCTTGACGGAAGAGTTTTAAATGCCTGAGGTTGGCAAGGCCACCTCCCAGTGCCTTTCAGCTTTGGCAGCAGTCACTCAGAAGAGCTGCCCTTCCTCTTCCCAGGGACCCACCTCACTGGAAATAGATTTCAAGTCCCCAGAGGAAGAAAATGGAAACAGCTGACTTCTTCCAGCCACAAGCTCAGTTGTCACCTTCCAGCTGGAGGCAGCCAGAGGGATAAGCCAAGGCTTCCCTTCCACCCACACAAAGTGGGAGGCTCCCAAATAGATTTCGCAGCCATCATCCACCTACCAAAATCTGCTCAGAAAGCCAAAGCTCTCACTGAACGTGGGGACTGCAGCCCATCAAGGCTCCCACTACATCAGCAGCCTCATGCAGAGGGGGGTGGCAGGGCCAGGGTTTCATGACACATGGTCTCTGGAATTCGCTGGTGAGTGTCCCACAGCCTCTGCTTGGTACAATGCCAGAGCCGTTTCTCAAATTCTGCGTGACCTACCAGCTGCTTGAGGGCAAAACAGCAAGGCCCCATCACCCAGAGAGGTGAGGATCAGCAGGCTGCTGCTGAATGAGCAGAAACGCCTCACAAAACTCACTCCACACTCCTGGTTGGAGGGAGCAGGTTCAGCTCCCTGGCTCTCCTAGACAGCCTGCATGAGCCCAGGAAGGCCATTTAGTCCCCTTGTGGCAAGACTTGTGTCTCAGGAGGCAGAGAGCTGTGCAGCAGCGCTGAGCGAGGCAGGCAGGCTGCCAGCTGAGGATTCAAACTCCTTCAGGGAACTGGAACAGTTACGCGGTAAACGCATTAACCATGGGAACAGCTTCCCAAAGGATGTGGTGGATCCCAAACTGTCAGTCTTTCCATTGTGAGCCGATGCCTCTTCCAGAAATGCAGGCTGTAGTTCAACCACAAATGCTCCCAGGGAGCTCTCAGGAAAATGCCACGACCCCGAGAGCACGACCAGGGCACCCAAGCAGCCACTTCAGACCCTCAAGCAACAAACCTAGGAAATGCCTGCCCTTTGCACCGTGCCATGGCAATTCATGACTTTTCTTAGCTATCCTCCTTTTCCATCTCCCTGTCCAGCCCAATCTTCAGCTGCTCCTGTGATCTGCTCCAGGACAGCTGAATTCCCTTTGACCCAACCCACTGAGCAATCCTCTAAACCTTGTCACCCCCTCTAGCTGGTTTTGTTTCCTTGTTTTTTTCATTACAAATCAGATCTCCTAGTGAAAGTTTCTCTGTCTCTCTGCTTGAGATTCTGTTCCCCCACCACCAGCTTCTTGGCAAGGCTCCCAGGGAAGGACTAGTGAAAGCCTTCACAGCATGCAGTAGCCAGTGACCCACACTGCTGGAGCCAGGTCCTTCACCAGCCTGTCTGCTCTCGGTTTCTGGATTGCATTCCTCGGCGAGGGAGAGCTGAGACTGAGTCTCACTCACAGCATAATTCTTCATTTTCTTTAACTGTGACAACTGCATCGAGGGTCAGGGCTGTCACACTGCCTAGGAGCTGCCTTGGGATGCCCTGACACAGGGTGATGCTGAACAGCCACGGAGCTCTGTATGCTGAGTCAGTCCTCTCCTGTCAAACCTGATGCCTCAAACTGCTCAAAACATTTGGTGGTTCCCAGTAGAGAACCTGCTTGTGAACAATTCTGATGCATTTCAGAGGCTACTGTAAGCAAAGGGGGGGGAAAATACATTTGAAGGGAGGAGAGAGGTGGATGCTTTGCCCCCCCTCCTGACTTCAAACCACGTAACAGGGCTCTCCAGCACCAGAGCCAGGCTCTGCAAATAGCCAGGTACAAGGAGGACATGCTGAACGTCCCAGGAGACCAGCAAAAAGCAGGAAACTTTCTGCATGAACAAAAAAATTCCCTTATCTGCCTCAATCACAGCAGTATTTGGACAAAGTGTTCTTGCCCGTATCTGGACTGTAATCTGGTGTTTCAGCAGGGCTGCTCTCAGGTCTCCAGCAACACTCAGCTGATCCACACACCTACTGTGGTGGAAGGCATCATATATGATACATATATAAAGTTCCTCCTTTTCTTATCTCTTGGCTTCTGGGTTTCTAGTTCTCTTCAGGGTGTACAATCAGGGATTTGAGCAGTTTATCCATATCCAATAAAAAGTCACAGCCCTCTCCACGGTATCTGTGCTACAGCACTTCTCCTTCTGAGACTCTTTTCCTTCCATTCACCAACCTAAACCATCTCTGTGAGCCTAAAAGTCCAAGCAAGGTAAAGCCTTGCCAAGAGAAGAAACTCTCCCATTATTCCCATCCAAGAAAGTGGCACAAAGGAAAAAAAGACCAGAAGGGATGGCTTGCGTCCCTGGGTCACGGCAGAGAGCTGCAAAAGGCTCATCTCCAGGAGGACAGAGTGCCAGCACTTCTTTTTTTAACTTAGCCAGCAGCTGCAGAATTTAAGCTTTATTAAAAGCCTATTTTGCCCTTGCTGCTGCAAAGGAAACCGACTCCCTCCTCTCCCCTCCCAAATAAAAGGCCAGAGTCTGCAGACAGACATCCTGTAATGTCACCTTAGAAAGAGGTGGCAGCTTGACTCATCTCACTGGAACATGCACAGAGCAGCTTTACTTCAGGTTACAACAAAAACACACTGCTCCCACGGCGGTTTTACTGTGAGCAATCCAACAAACCTTCAGTATTCTCTGATTACAAGTGTCTGGAGCAAGAAAGGAAGAGATAGGCAGGAAAAACAGTCGGGCTAGATTTTGAGGCTCCCCTTATTTCACAGCCTGCCACTTTGCAGCACCGTGCCTGCAAGGCCCTCCCTCCTGCAGACACCTGGTGTGTGACAGGTCAGAAGGACCCCATCCAAACAGCCTCCCTGCAATATATTTTAGTATAACACAAACAAGAGGCTGCTTTATTTGTCAGGTCAGAACAACAGGAGATGGAGAGCACTGAACTAGATACCATTAACTAAATATTGTTCTCCGATGGCTACTCTAAACCTACCTCAACTTATAGATTAATCTGCTGGATCAGTAATTTAGGCTATTTGGTGGCTAGCATTTAGAAGTGCACATTTCTGGGAAGGCTGAAAATGTGCTTGTGATTTACAAAATGACTGTGGTGTCTCTAGTGGATTATTTGGCAGAGGCAGGTGTTCAGTGTTAGACACATTCTCCCTTCTCTCCCCACATCCAGCTTTAATATCAGCAGTGAAACACCAAATGCTCCTGCAGCATTTACTCTAAAACAGCAGAACAAGCGTGAGCCTTGTCCCCCTTTCCATTTCCAGCCTGCTGCCACACAATATTCACAATATGAAGGCTTTAGGATGATGTACATCAACCAGCTGGGGTGGGGGGAAATGCAACTGGAAAGCATCCAAGTAATCTGCGCCCTCCCCACGCCCTGAGGAAAGTACCCCCTGCGTGCCATGACAAGGAACATTCCTCCCCTGCATCCCTGCTTGTGGAGGAGGATGGTGCCAGGGGCTGGCCCAGCTGGACAAAACAGAGATTAGAGGAGGACAAGAGCCAGGCTGCCTCTGGTTGAGATGGTCCCTCCTTTGGCCCAGCCCTTTCCGACTGACCCCAAGCTGCTGCAGTCCTTCAGGCCTGGGCTGGGATTCCCTCTGGACTCTGTCAGCAGAGCTCTTTAAAATGGCAGTGGGAATCCTCACCAAGCAATGGGACCAAGCACTCCTGCTCAAACACTGGGTGCACGGGCTCCAAAAGCTCTGCAGAGCCTGCAAAGCAAGCATTGCCTCAGCTGCCTCTCAGCGTGGCCCCGTTTCACAACACAAAAGGAAGCTGGAATCCCTCAGGGCTCAGATTTTTTCCAAACTGGGTAAACACACGCAAACACACACCATTTGCATGCACAGCAACTGGGACAAAGGCTCTGTGGCCAGGTAGGTGTCTAACTGGTGGTCTGGGCATGTGGTAACACGTGTGGCAATCCTAGAAACCTTGAGCTAAAAGAGACTTATCTCTAGACTGACTCTGTGTTGCTTCCAAGACCTGCTTTGAGATTAAAAATCAGCCTTTGTTGTTTGGAAGATTACCATTTCAGAAAAAAAATTCAAACCAACAACCCCTTCTCAGCCCCCCCCATCCCAAAGGTTTGCTTTGTAACCCCTAAACATTGGTGCCTTAACAGCAGAAGGTCAAAGCTCTCCAGTCATTAGGCAGATTATATATAAGAGCATCTCTGTGCAGCTGATCAGAGGCTTATTCCTTAAAGGATTGAAACAGCGAGTCAGTGCACCTCAGCAAGCAATCTCGTTTAACAGTCAATTAGCAGAGATGTGCTCTCCTGAGCTAAAGATCACTGCAGACAAAAAACAAAAGCACCACCATCAGCCTTCCTCCACTTCTGCTATTAAATCAAGCCAGATGATCCGCTCTTTCTTTAACTGGTAAGACAGGGATGCACCTAGAAGTCCCCCAGCAGTTTTACCCTAACCAGGACAGTAATATTCTTGATACTAAACCAATTTTTTTTAGACTAGAGGGTGGCTAGAGAGACTCAGAAGCCAAAATAAAAACCCCAACTGCTCCAATACGAAGTTCTTGTCTCTGAGCATGTAATTAAAGCAGGGTGAGATACAATCCAAATACCTAACCCCACATGCAGTGCCATACAGCTGGGAGGAGGGGAGAGCTAACCAAAGGCAGATTTGCATCGTGTTGATGAATTAGTACCAGCCAAATTACAGCTCCAGGAGGGCAGGCCACCTACATCCAGCCACATGTTGGTAACAAGCAGTGCTGCGAACCAGAGCACACACCCAAATTTCACAGGCACAGGGGCATCAGTGTAACCAAGAGCACATGGCAGCTCTTCTCTAGGGCTGCCAACCCCAGTTGTTCAAAAGCCATGAGTCAGCCTCCACACCCCCTGCAGTCGACTTAGTTTAAAAGCCAGGCACTGCACAAAAGGAAGAAAATCAGAAGCAGCATTAGTTTGCCTCTGAGTTTCCTACCCTAGGTTAAGCCAGCCAGAGTGGAGGTCCTTTCTTTCCAGCCATTAGGGGCAGAAACTTCCTTTTCCTTGCTCCAAAGCAGAGGTTCTTACCCGATTGCTTTACCCCAGCACTTGAGCATTTGGAGGAAAACTTGCCAACTATTTGAAGACTTGGCTGTTCATTCAAAGCTGGCATCGCCCCCTCCCACAATCAATCAAATGTGACGCTGCCTGACTCAATCTGCAACAAGAGCCTTGTGCTTGTTGGTTGAGAAGAGAGCAGAGCTGTTGTCCACAACCCAGCCTGCAGACTCTGACAGAAAGGTTTATGCCACCAAACCAGTGCTCATCACTGAGTCTCTTTTTTAAGAGTTCCAGCAGGGTGGGTTCAGTCCATGGGTCAAACTGCCCATGGGCTCTGAAATGACCATGTTGTGATCACAGAGCACGTGAATGACCCTCTAAAATCCTCTGTGCTGGAGGAGGTGTAGTGCAATGTCATGCTGCAGAAAAACAGGGTTAGTGGTGCAATCCTCCAAGCAGCAGCAAAAGCAGGGTGTGAAACTGGCCCACCAGCACCGGCAGAACAGAAACCACAGAGGTTTCAGAGAAACGCTCCGGTGACACGACGTGAACAGCTCACGGACACAGCAGAGAGTGAAGAGGAAAGGGGCTGCGTGTCACATTAGGGTTCCTCCTCGCTTGTGGGTTACCACAAACATCTCTGCAGGCTGACACCTACCCTGAGGACTCCAATTTACTCTCCTGCACCGAAGAACTGTGAGAACACAAAGATGCCCAGAGCCCGATAGCCAGCCTGGTGACAATGTGTGAAGAGAAATCAGAGCTCGCTTTCTGCCCTTATCATTGCCATGTTGACTCTGCACAGAGGGAACAAAGGCAAAGCAAGACTGCCTGAATGCCCTTTCTCAGCAGCAGAGTTAAACAAGGCCAGTTCTGAATGGCAAAAGACTGGGGAGTGAAGCTGCCACTAGAGACGATCATTTTTCACAGTATACCCTCGCCTGAATGCGGAGCAAGAAGAATAAATTCTGACGGAAGAAAAACCGGCAGCTTTTGCCATTTAAATATATGCCTAAAGGCACCACTTAGAAGCAGGATGCTGAGGTTATGAACAAAAAGCCCCTTCAGTTTTCTTCTCCCTCACAGCAAACTTCTGCAGGAACATTTCCCAGGTGGGGTGATACTTACCTGAGCAGACCCCACCGCGCTCATCTCCATGGAGAACACAGCAGATGGGAATGTCTGCACTGGTACAGCCCCAAGTAGCCACTTCAGAAGGCAAGTGTTTATTTTGCCTCTTTCCTCTGCTTTGAGTTGAGGCAGAATTTCCCTGCTGGCTTCCTGACCTTGCACATTTGATTGAGATAAAGGTGTGAAGCACCAAGCACTTCTTTCAAACTCAGGAGCAGCAAGGGACTGCTGGGGCACCAACACATGAGCAGAGGGACCAAAATTACAGGTGACGCTGGTTTATACCGGGAAAGGTGACTTGGGGGTATTAACTCTCAGGTCTAAAGCAAAGCAAGGAATGATGTTACACTTTAGAAGAGGACAGACACAACCCCCCAGCCCTCCACAGAGGATGAGTGAAGCATGCCCTGCAAACTGGGGGAGGGATGAAGTCACACAGCAAACACAAAAGAGGCAGAGCTAAGGAGGGTCAGTGTTACTGGCTCCTAGCTATGCCTGGCTACCAGGATCACCTCCTCTTCACCCTGCACTTATTTCCTTTGGGCTGAACACTACCTGTGCGTGCAGCTCGGCTGAGAAAGCCTGGCAGTGCCGTGGCAGTGCCGGTAACCCAGCTGGGTGTCTAATCCAGATCAGGGATTTTCGTGGCTGGGCCTTGATTCCTTTGCTTTTTTAGCTTATCCGGTTGTAACAGCCTCGGGGCCCGGAGGCAAGATCAGACAAATAACAAAGGGGCACTTTTAGCTGCAGGGTTTCCCCAAGGCCTTCACCCTGCATGGACTGGCTGCACCCAGAGCCCCATGGAAAAGCCAACAGTGGGATGGCCAGATTCGCTCTGCTGTCCCAAAGCAGCATTGTGCCTGGGCTGAAGCTCCCCACACCCACATCCACACCTCTGGTGATGCAGAGGGTGCTGGGTCTGGTGTGCCCAGCTCTCCCCTACACCTCCAAGTCCNACAGATTCGCCCTGCTGCCCAGGCTGCACATCCACACACTGCCTTTGCTTGGGCTGAAGCTCCCCACATCCTCCTCATCCACACCCTGTGCATCTGGTGATGCAGAGGGTGCTGGGTCTGGTGTGCCCAGCTCTCCCCTACACCTCCAAGTCCACGGGTCACGAAGTCAGAGCCCTCTGTGTCCAGGTAAGCTACTAACAAAGCAAGTGCCCCGAGACACCTGTTAAGTCTGTTACACCACATACAACCTGCTCACCATCAAATCCTCTTGAAGCAGCTCCCTCACCTGTTTCAGCCTGCTGATGCAGAGGTGAGCAGCCGGCAGGAGGACACTAAGCGTGGTTTCAGGTTGTTCTCAAGAAGGTTGTGTGGGAACTGCTCACGCCTCTGCTGAGCACACGCTGGTGCAAACTCAGTCTGGACACTGCTCATTCCTGAGATCCTGCAGCTACAGCAGGGGGAGCATCTCTGATCCCACCCCAAAAGTCTGCCCTAGAGGGGACATGAAAGCTGCTGGCTTTGTTTTACACTGGCATCCATGCCTTTCACCCATCTTCACACAGTTCTAAATATAGACAGCTGGAAGACCTCCTCCAAACTCTTCTCCCTGCTTCTTTCTTTTAGTTTAGGACAAGGTTAATCTGGTCCTCTCTGATTTTGCCAGATAATGTTATAGAGAGCTCAAGGATGACTATTTTTTGGACTGAAGGGCTGGAGCAGCACGAGGCTAACAAAGAGGTCCTTTTCCCAAAAAGCATTTGACAGTCAGTGGAGAAAGCAAAAGCAAGAGACTACAGGAATCTTTCAACACTTCTCTCATTACATCCTCCCTTTGTTGTTCATGTTTAAAGCCTGCAAAGCCCCATGTATCTAATTCTCCCTCGGTCTCCTGCATTGCAAGCAAGGCTATGTCATGAGAACTCCAGCACGGCACATCCTTACCCATCAATTTTGGGAAATGGGGCCGGGCTGTGGTAAGCAGCAGACCAAGAGGAACATTGTTTTATTCCCTGTAGGATCTCCACATGCTTCCCTACCCCCACACCATTCTGAGGAAGCAGCAGGGAAAAGAGGAGCATGTTAGACACTTCAGCCTTTGGTCTTTTTCATATCTGCAAATACAAGTTTCTTATTAAGAGATAAAGAAAAACCCTTTCATCCTCTATGCCCCGACCTAATCTTTAAATACCTAGTGAAATATAAGTAATTGAGAGATGCCTTTAGCAGCTGTGGGCTCAGTCATCTCTTTCATGTACGTAGACAGAAGCTGACTAGGACTAAGGGTTGCTTAACTTAAAACTGACAGAGTGCGATGGCTGTGCCTGGCGATGAATATTAAAAGCAGTGACGAGACTGACATTATCTACTGCACTGTAGCTTCTACTTTTTTTTCCATTTAAATGCTCCATTCCTCAGTTCTTACTGCAAGGATCTGAGTCAGGAAAATACAGCTCAGGCTGATAACTTCCAGAAGTGCCTGCTAAAGCCCAGCTTGTAGGGTGCCAAACTTAAGACACTCAAAAGGGCTCAGCTTACAAAGCAACACAATTTCCTGAAAACAAACACGAATAAAAACACCCCTCGTGTGCCATGTGCTGTGCACACATTCAAGGCTTCAAGGAGGCACCCCCTGATTTTTTTTTTTTTCTAGATGTAGAGCAATGCTGTTAAACCCTTCTTCACCTTCACAGCCAGCTCTGTTGTCTGAGAAGTGACTGCAGAGAGGCAGTAATGAACTGGAGCTCTCCCACATGCTCTAGGGACCATGTTAACTACAGTTTCTGCTCCCAGTGATGACAGATGTTTCCTGAATGCGTAGAATTCATTTTTCCCCCCTAAAGAAATGTCTTAAAAGCTGCTAAGTGGCATTAACTGAATGAGTGGTGGTTAAACAAGGGCATAAGACAGAATAAGCGAATTGCCAAAATGCTTTCTCTCTTTAAATAGGAGAAAGCACCAGAGCTTGCACAGACTTGCTCCAGTGCCCAAACTGTTCTCACTATGAATATATACCTTATTTCCAGCTCCAGCTCTTTCAGTCACTGCCTACAGCTGCTTCTTGGTGGGCTGGGTTAAAGAGCACCTCCTCCAACTGAGAATGACATCCCTGTGCCCAAAACTCCAGGCTAAGGTCAAGTCATGATTCCTCCTGCCCCAAAAGCTGCACCTCAGCTCTCAGGTTAATCAGAGCCACCACATGATCCAGCACCTCGTGTTGTGTTTAGCAGTGGAGGTGGGAGCTGTTTCCAAGTAACAGGGCTGAACCCTCGGGCTGCCCAAGGTCACAGAGGGTATCTGTGCTGCAGAGCACACCCGGGCACTTCTGCAGCTGCTGCCCCCAGCTCCACAGAGACCCACAAAGCCTCTCGGGGGATCCCCTCGCACGTTAAACACAGGCCAGCTGATTTCTCTGCAGCTGCACACCCAACCAAAGCACAGCTCTGCCACGGGCTGACAGCCCCACTAGCTCTGCAGCAAGGATGAAAGTGGCAACAGCACTGCTCGGGTCTCCACAGCAGGGATGTTCTCCTCCAGCTCCCCAGGGCTCTCCTCTCCGCTGGTCTCACCCCGCAGTGATGCACAAGCATTGCTGCCACACTGGTCCCACGCTGCTCTGGGCTCCCCTCTCCAGGCTGCCTCACTGTACCAACTTAATCATTACAGCTCCAGAGAGCAGGGACCCAGCTCTTGCTACCTCTTTCCCCTCTCCCTGTCCTTTGAAAAAAAGAGACATTTGCTATCAGTCAGCTAAGAGCAGTGTTTTCATCAGCACCTTCTCCTTGAGCATCCTGTCATCACAGTCTGTGCCCTTAAATCTCTCTAAAGTTCCAAGATCCTGCTGAAAGCTGATGGTCAAGTGCTCACACAGCAAAACTGAGCTCAGCCTGGCCACTTTGTAAGTAGTTTTAGTGTACATGGAAAAAGGTACAAAAGGCCTGCACTGGGCACAAACAAGCTGACTGTACATAATGGACATTGTTAGGTGTCTGAATAGGTCACTGACTCAAAGGAAAGTTCAGCTCCACAATGCAGGTCCTGAGCTCTGAATACAAGCAGAAAGCATCCCTGTGCACTCACACCCCCTGCATTCAGCACAGCTGGATCTTTTTGTATTTCTCACTG
Organism: Tyrannus savana; assembly: GCA_013399735.1. Lineage (NCBI taxonomy): Eukaryota > Metazoa > Chordata > Aves > Passeriformes > Tyrannidae > Tyrannus > Tyrannus savana. Next base: position 39,683 of record VXAW01007869.1, read on the forward strand.
TCCGTTTCCTCCTGAATTTCCCCAGTTTCCTTTCATTCGTACTATGAGCCTTTGTTCTTTCTCTGCCCTCTTCCTCCTTCTATTTTGAAGTGTACAGATGGAGTCTAAGGGTGGGGAAGCAAGCAGAGTCACAGCACGTTAGAAAAACAACATTTGCAGCTTAGTAAAAATAGGATAAACCCGTCCTAGCACTGGTCACTCCAGGAAGAGTGACCCCTGTTGCAGGAGGGAGGACCCTGCCAAACTGCAGCTACAAACATTTTTGTATGTTAAGAAGTTAAAAACAGAGCCCTCCAAGGAATTAATTTCATCCTAGAATTTGTTCAATCCTTGTAAGTGAGCTTTGCATCAGGACTCTCATTGTCCATCATGTGGATGGGTATGGACATGGGACAGGGCTCTAAACTGAATTTTAGGTTAGATATTAGAAAGAAATTCCTCACTGTGAGGGTGACACGGCACTGGCACAGCTTGCCTGGAGAAGTTGTGGATGTCTCATCCCTGGAAGTGTTCAAGGCCAAGCTGGATAGGGTTTTGAGCAACCTGGTCTAGTGGAAGGTGTCCCTGCCCATGGCAGGGCTGTTGGACTAGATCATCCCTTTCAGATCCCTTCCAATTCTAGGATTCTAAGAATATTCTTCTCCCCATCAACACATCTCAAAGCACCACAAGCATTTGTGCAGTAGAGTTATCCTAACTTTGAACATGGCTTAGCTGAGACATCCTGAGCAACCAGTGTGAGCACCCCTACAGTCTTGCAGCACAGAAGGAAGGGGTTGCACACTGACAGCCTGGGTCTGGGTCTGGTGCTGACAAGCTTCTCCTTTGGACGGAGACAACTCACAGCTGCATGCATTACAACCAGCATCAGGACTTCTGCAGCACTTGAGACTACCAGAGCTGTCAGCTCTTTTAGTGATAATAATCACCTGTCAAAAATGCAGATCAGAAGGGAGAAGAAATAAGGGTTAAAAAGAAAAGCATGAATAAGTACCTGGAGCTGTAGCCAAGGCAATCAAGAGACTGAATTCTGCTGCTTTGGTAAGTATCTTTTAATGCAACACGTTCCTCCTCTAGTCCAGGGGCCCCAAGGTGACCCCACAATAGTTCTGTGCCTGTGGCTTTAAATTTGCTAATAAATAGGCTGTGCACTCATGCACACGATGGATGTGGCAGAGAGAGAAAAGAACGATTTCAGATTACAACAAGAACAGCATTTGTCGCTTGGTTTAGTTGGTGTGAGAGGCAGTTTCCAGGCTCTTGGACTCAGGAAGAATATTTTCTGTTCCATTCCTGATGTGCTTGGCTGTCTTCTGCCAAAACCTGTTTTAATTCCATTAATGAAACCAGCCCTGTGCTGGCGAGATCACACTCGGACACTGCTGGTAGTGACGTGGGCTGTGCTTAGGACAGAGCCCCTTCTCCAGAGATCTTGAGAAGAGATGTCAAATGCTTCTTACAGAAAGATCAGAATTATTCCAGCACACGAAAAGAGAACCTTCTTTCCCAGATTGTTAAGGCACCAGTAAACTACATCCTTTAAAAAACTATATTCTCTGAAAAAACTAAGTTAAAGGACACAGCAACAGCTAATAAAATGGGCAGCAGTATTTTTTTGGCAGGAGTATTTTAAGGCTAACCTCCTGTTCCATGAACAGTGGCAGCCTAAATGGGAAGGATCGCTGAGTCAGCTTTTGCTCTGCACTTCACAATGTGCTCTATGTTTTCCAGCAGCCTCTAATCTGCCAGGGCAAGTTGAACTGGGGGGAAGGGGCCAACATAAGCGCTTTGAAGAAATGTGGAAAGAAATATACAGAATTCAAGTGTCAGTTTAATTAAAAAGCTGAAGAAAATGGTATCCCAATGTCCTGGGTCTGGGTGAGCTCTGGCTGCACAGATCATGTCACCACCAGTGACGTGTCTGTGTGCGTGACTCCAGCGATGCTCTGCTGGGACATGAACGACTTTTTCTTGCAACTCCGTGCACGAGAGATGATGGCACCCTAACAGCAACCTTAACACACACACACACAGAGCAGCTTTCAAAACAGGAGCTACTGCACTTCAGCCATTGTCCAGAGGGCTTGGTTTATTGGGGACCTCGCCTCTGCTGCTGCCCAACAGCACACATGGAAGAAAAGAAAGCATAAAACAGTTCCTTCCTTGGTGCACCTTTCCTGCCTCGGGAAAACAACCTTGTTTGGGAAAGATTAAGTTCTTCAACGGAGAATGAAGTTCCTTCCCAATTTAAATCCCATCCATGACTCTCAGGACGTTGGCTCCAGCACTCAGCTGTCGCAGAGCTGTTTTAGCATGCGATGCTGGCAGTCAGGCTGGTTGTGTTCAGTGCTAAGTGCACTGAAATAGCTCAGCAAAAAGATCCAACGACCATGGATGAGAGAGGAATGGTGGGAACACAACAGCCAGTGGCCAAATTGTCTGGCTGATGCTGCAGCAGAGCCTCAGCCTGAAAGAAGTGTCATGCACAGGACCACACTGCTAACAGTATCTTTTGCAAGTAGCCATGAAAAGCTTTTATGTGTAAATAAAGGACTTGGCAGAGAAAAATAACTTCCTCTCATTTACTCTCTCCACATGAGTTTCACTGAGTGAAACTTCAGTTGAATTAAGAGACTGGGTTGCCATCCCTGACATTCCCTGTCCCCTGCAGCCTCTCACTGGGGTTTGCTTTTTACATGAAGATAGTTATCCTAAATTTTTGTAAGCTTGCTTTTCCTTTACCAACTGAACATGCTGAGGATCTCAAATCCTGCAGGGCAGTGAATGAACCAGCCTCCACACAAACTCACAAAGATGAGCTCCCACGTCACTCCCTGATGCATCCCCTCCTACACAGCTTTACCTTGTCCAGAGGAGTCCCAGTTGTGCTGGGATGTTCTCTGCTGCCCTCATCAACAACTACCCCTGTATTTCGAAGGTTTCTGGCAGCAAGAGCTATGCCCTACACTGGATCAACCTGCAAATTTAAGTAACCGCCAGCTACTAGTGATGTTGTAGACTACCCTTACTACAATCAGTTAACATAAAAACCAGCACTGAGATGCAGAAAATGTGATCCAGTCAGCTCCCCACCTTCACAGCAGCAGAGGGGCTGCAATATCCAAGTGTTGGACCTCCACCCGCTGCGACACAACCAGCCCGTGAGTCCCAACAGGCACTGCCCAGCAAATCCCTCCTGGAGAGAGCTGCTTAGCCCGGGCACAGGAAGGCACAAAGCCAGCTGGGATTTGGAAGCAGCACAGCTCATCCTGCACAAAGCCAGGCTTTGCTGGTAAGCCCTCTGAGAACTGGCAGGTGTGCTCTGTGTGGAGCCAGCTCAGGGGGCTGCGGGGCCGTTCCAGTTTATTCACACGGCGTGAGGGGTGAAGGGAAAAGGCAACTGCCCACGCAGGAACACCAGCGTGCCTGACTGGGTATGAGCTCCACAGGCGGCTCCGAGTCCTAAAGGGATTGGAGGGAATGAGAACAACACTTAAAAGTTACTTTACAAAGTTTCTCAGCCCTCAGCCTGCCTTCTGAACGACTGTTCAGCTTGATTAGCTGATGAAGAACCGCACAGAAGGGCTCTGTGCTCTCCGAACCGAGGCTCGAGGGTGACGACCTGCCACGTCCAGCTCACCTGCCACCAGCATTTCCAAGGAACAGGCTCTTCACCTCTCCCTCCACAGCCATCAACCCACACATGCCTAGGTTTTTGGGCAGCTGCTTTTTTGTCAGCTACATCACAAATCAGACTGAGTAAAAAACTTTGTCAGGAGCCTCTTCCAAAGGCTCAGCCCGAATCTTTCCTTTCCCCTTTTCAGCCCCACACCCTGTGGACCCAAGAGGACCCTGTCCATTATTTCTCCATCTGAAGCACGTTACCACTTTGCAAAGCCCTTTCTTTTATTTTGCACACCACTGAATTCCCCAGGGCATTCAGCATAATCTCTGAGCTAATGCTTCAAGGCTCCCAGACTGTCACAGCCACTACCCTGTTATATTGGTATCAATATTTAAAACCAGGACGCCTCTTTCTCCAACACAATCTGCATTTCCAGGTTTATCACAAACAGTAAAAAATTCATGCATGTACTTTCAGCTCAAGGTGCACATACAAAAGCAGATTCACTCAAGCATCAGCCAGACAGCTGACATCCATCCTGACATTTATCTCCATGGATGAGGTGGAAAGATGAATCACTCACAGCTCTACAGTTTGAGAGTTTGCCCTTGGTCAAGCCAGTAAATGACATAAATCAGCCACTGTGCATCCTCAAATTCAGGGACAGACACCTGGAGAGAACTGGAGAGCGAGAGGGACAGTAGCAACCTCTTCCAAATTAAACAGGCATGAACACAACCAAGTCCTAGGGACACCTAAATCAAACCCACAAAAGCCCAGCTCAAGCAATTTGCTGTATCCTAGGAAGTTCTGGCATATTTGTAACTGCTTCAGTTTGTTCCACAATTACTTGCCGCAGTTAATTAACCTTAAAGAAAGGCAGGATTCTTCATTTATTGAGGTCTTCAACTCAAAATTAGCTACAATCACTTGACCAGAAAGGCCAAGCAAAGGCCACTGTTTTGGCACAGGCTGGTGCAGGAGCTTTGGTGCAGGAGCTGGGGCAGATGCTGAGGTGCTGTGCTCCACCACAGCTGCACACCCTGCCCAGAGCCACTGCAGGCTGAGCTGTTTGTCATGGTTTAGCCTGCCAATGTGGACAAGTGTACAGGCACCCTCAAAGCTTTCCTCATCCCCCCAAGAATGGGATTGCTGGAAAGATGATCCAGCCTGCCTGGCCCAGTCTGCAGTTCGGGGCTGTGCCCTGGAAACAGTTACACCCAGCAGAGTCTGGGGCTCTCTTAACTGGCAATCAGAGTGAGACTACAACAAGGAGGTGTGGAAGGGCAGGGAAAAGCACACCAAATGGCAGAAGACAATTGCAGAGTTTGCTTTGGGAATCCTGGACAAAGCATTACTTGGGCGTTTCCAGAACCATCCCAGGCTCCCTCAGTTGATAAGTTTGATACAAGAAATGAATCCTGCAAGGGCTGATATCCAGCCAGTCCCCTTCCCAGCCTCTCATACATCGAGCAAAGCAGAAGCCCTGGCACAAAGACGAGCACATGCAGGGAATGTGCCAATTTCTGTCTGGGTTTTAAGCCTCAGGACACCACGCTCAGGGTTTTCCATAACCTGTGGCAGGATTTATGTTCTCAGTCCTGTCAATATGACCTCATTGCCTCCAAAAGGAAAAACATGGCCAGAAATTCCATGGCCAAAGACACCACTCATTTATTTGTTTACAGGTGTCTATGGTGCCAATGCAGTCCCTGCCAAGCTTCCCCAGAGGTGCCACTGAGTTCCATACTAGCTGAAGAAAACTTTAGCAGCTAAGGACAAAGCAGCACGGATACCTCCTGACCTGGCACAACACGAGCAGGGCAGTTTGTGGAAGGAAGGTATAAAAGCTGACCAGAGGATTCCTGTGCCATGCAGAGACAGGAGAGCGCTCCTTGTAACAGCACTGTTACCTGCTTCCTGTCCAGCCCACCTAGTGCTAAAAGAAGGAGGCAACGGGCAATTTTTTTCCAGGAGACATTTGTAGCAAAGGAAGTGACAGACAGACAGCTCTGTGGTGTCCCTCAACAGCTACGACCAACAACCTCTTCCTAATATTCACCAATAAACTTTGACTCCCAAAGGCTTTGGAGAAAAGTCAGGATAAAAAACTCTACCCATTTTTCTGAGTGCAGATATTCTGCCCCCATAAGAGATTCAAACCCTGCCCTGCAATCACAGCAGTGAGCAGTGGAAAGCTGCTAAGCACCTCTGCTGTCCTGCAGGACTAGTAAAGGTGACACCACACTACTCCTTCAAAGGTTTCAGGGTCCTTGTTAAAAACACCAGCCACAAAAACCGAGGATGGAGATGGCTGTGCTGCACTGTCACCAGAGTCAGCCTAAAGCACACGACCTGTTTTGTGCTGATCTGTTTGCAGAGGCCATGCCACTCTCAAGAAGTGTTTTTGTTTCCAAAACAAATGCTACACACTCTCCTTTGACTTGGGAAAGCAGAAAAAAGTCCCTCCCAGTGCAAACAGCCAAACAGCGCTGGCGAGGCTCACAAGTGCACGTGTGTGAGTGGGAAAGGAAACAGAGAGCCCTTCCAGCTTTCCAAAGGGTTACTGCAAACAGCAGGGAGGGACAAGGGACGTTACATGTTAGGAAAAACACCGTGATGGTGCCTGTCCTTAAAGGAGAAGCTGCCCAACAACAGGCCCTGGGTTGCCTTGTGTGTTTAGCACTTCTCTACCACTGAACATTACACAGTGAGGCAGAGCCCCTGGTCACGGGGTGCACGTGGCACAGATGCACCGGCTGCAGCACAGGTCAGTGTGCCCAGGGCTGAGCCACCTTCATGATTTCTGACCTAAGGGACTTCGCTGAGCATCATCCAAAGCCTCTGGCAAAGCCAAGGCCGGCCCTGCATCCCCCTCTCCAGGGAGTTACAGATCTCATGTACCAGCTGCTCCCTCAGCCGCCTGCGATGGAAACCTGCGGGTCACACGTGAAGAGGCGGCGCGAGGGAACAGCACGACCACGCTGGAAAATGACTCTGTCAGTGCTCTCCCAAGGAAGTTTAATAATCTCATCTCGCACACGCTCACGCCTCTGCTGGGCTCTCGCAGAGCTGCCCAGTGCGAGCTGTGCTGGCAGGGACGCAGCAGTCAGGAAGGTTATCCTGGGGAAGGGGGGCGGGGGGAGACCCAGCCCGGCTGAATTCCCACAGGCTTTGCATTGTGAAAGCCACGAGCTGCCATCAGCCAGCCTTTGCTTTAACCCCCTCCTTGCTGCTACACCAGCCTCTGAGCCCACCACTCGCTGCTGGCACAGCGTCCACACACAGGCTCAGCCTCGGGGCAAAACAGGCGAGCACCTAAAAACCAGCCATTTGCTTTCTATAATTTTTTTTTTATATTTTCCAAAAGGTACAAGTTTCCTCTGTGCATACATTCCTGGGTGCTGTACCAGGCCTGATGCTCTGAAGCCTGCAGCTTAAAGAAGAAAAAAAACCAACCCAGCCCTGCACATGCCCAGGACTTGTTACTTCAAGAAATGCCATCATTGTTCTCCAGCCAGGCAGTCAGGCCATGAACAGGCGTCACTATTGTCCACTGGCTGCCTGGAGGCCTAGAGCAACAGCACTGAAGTATGAGCTCCCAGAAGGGTATCAGAGCTGCTGCACAAGGTCAGACCAAACTCATACATGTCCAATATTATTTGCAGATAATCACAGAATCCTAGAATGGTGTGGGTTGGAAGGGATCTTACAAGGATCATCTAGCCCCAACCCCTCTGCCATGGGCAGGGACACTTTCCACCAGCCCAGGTTGCTCCAAGCCCCATCCAACCTGGCCTTGAACACTTCCAGGGATGGGGCAGCCACAGCTTCTCTGGGCAACTGTGCCAGGGCCTCCCCACCCTCACAGGGAAGAATCAATGTTAGAAGCTACAAGAAAGGGCACGAAATGCATCTTCCTCTGGGATTCCCAGATACAGTAAGAGTGTTTTCCAACAGAAACATCAAACAAATCCGTTCCCTCCACTCCTGCCTCAGCGGGTTCAAGAGCATCTCACATGTCCTTGCACACCCGGAGGGACATCTGCTGCCAGCACACCAGCACTTATCTGCCTCTGCAGAGGGTCCCTCCGCACAGCACCGCCCCCAGCACCAAGCTCCCTGAGAGCTCCAGGGCAAAGACAACTGGGCCCCGTAACCCAACACATTAGTGAGGCTTTGAACTCCTTGGATAGGGGAACAAAGTACTCATGGCTTGGCAGGCTGGATTAGAGCACCCCCGAGAGCTTGAGCCAGCCTGCAGCTTGTTTGAGGTGCCCTTCAGCTCAGACCACGCACCACTTCACCTGAGGAACAAGTAAAGGGAGTGCAAGAAATGGGGGGCTCTGCCACCTCCACACCAGGACAGCAACAGCTGAAGTGACCTCCAGCCATCCTAACCATCCTCACAGCAGAGGAAATCCCCACAGCCGGGGCAGACACTTGCTCAGGCTCTCTCGGGCTTTCTCTGGAATCAAACAAAAGAGCAATGGCAGAGACTGTGCCAGCTGAAGAGGCTGGAGCTCTGAAAAGAGACCAAGCACCCTTCAGGAGCTCAGAGTCACACCAACATCTCCTTCCAGGCAGGAAGGGAGAAAGCTGGCATTTTAGTTGGTAACCAACCCTAACTGCTTGACTTCACATCTTGATAGCAATCCAGCCAGCCTGGGCATGCCTGTTTTCTACACACAGTCCTGCATGAGGCCAAGAACACAGCGTGCAGATCAAAGTTTTGGCTAACAAACGTGCTGGAAAATATTGGTGTGCAGATTTTTCCGTGAATGAGGCCACTAGTATGAGGTTTTCCATGAATGAAGCCACTACTGTGTGAAAAGCCTGGGGCAACAGGACTGCCTGAGAGCAGAGAGCATTGCTCTGCTCTGACTACAACTCCAGCCTTACTGAGCTGGTTCATATTTTATGAAGAGTGATTCAGCTGGACTTGCTCCTTGACATGAGAAAAAAGGAGGAACACGAGTGTGGGAAAGCAAGAGGATGTAACACAAGCAGCTGGTATGGGGGAGACACTCAAGGGACATGGTACAGCTCAGTTAATATGCAAGGAAGCACTACACAAGCAAAATAAAACAGGAGTGGGAACAAATCTTGGTAGACACACCCCTCAGGGCATGGCACAGCTGGAACAGGAGCTCAGCATTCACCTTCAGTGCCAGGCTTTATCCACAAAGCAAGGCTGCCCTTCTCACCTCCCACTCCAACCAGAGCAAGTCCAACATGGGAAGATAGAGGGGTTTCTCTTCGCAACTTTGCAAGGGGTCTGGAATACAAATACAGCTGGCTTCATTCCCCATTAGCAGTTAATTTCCTCAATCATTTTCACAGAGGGAGAAAGAGAAATGCTCGCGATCCAAGAGATGAAAGCAAATTAAAATAAGCCTCATAAAACCTGTACTACCCTAAGGGAAAACTGCCCCACAACTTTCATTGGGGAATTATCAAAGGCCCCAGACTGGTGGGGGGTTGTTTGTATTTTATGAGACAGATGCTTTGGAGATGTAAGTCCTCAAATAGCTGAGATTCCATTCTGCTGAACCTCCAAGGAGACTAGAAAAAGAAACAGCTGATCCCAGTTAGACCAGCCCAGGGATCCAGCTCAGCCACATCAAGGCAGAGGACTGGAGTAAAGCACAGACACTGCTGGAAGATGCCACTGCCCCAGGGAAAGCAGCCCCAGGCGTGTGAGTGGCTGCAAGACAGCACATATCACCACACAGGCCAGCACACAACAACCCAACAGGGCTAGAAACTCATTCACTCCTCCTGCAAAGCTGGGGCAGGGGTAGCAGGCATTGACTCATCTGGCCTGAGAACGAGAAAGGACTGCTCCTGAGAGACTCTGGTTTAAAACAAGGATGTTTAGTGCACGTTTTGCTTTGAGTCTGGGAGAGTGAGGATCAAAGTTCCCACACTCGGAGCTCTGTGCCTTATGGAAAAGGTTTAACGTAAGCTCAAGAGCTGTTCAGAAAAGGGGCAAAGACCCAAAAAGGCTGAGCTCTCTCTCACCCACAGTCAAGCCTCAGAGGTGACTGCAGCCCTGGCTAAGCCTGTCCACGCTGACTTCAAGAGGGGAGGCAGATGCTCGGAGGGTAAGGTGTTTGGCATGATTTACAAGTGTGCAGCAATCAGCATCTGATTTGCTACAGCTGATGAAAATGCTCCAACACTGAACCAGGGATCATTTTCCCTGCTGACAAACCTCCCCTTCCCCACCCATACAAACACCTTTCCACACTCATCCCCACGGGGTAATTTATTTTGGTTCCCCTAGCAAACAAAACCGAGATACTCCAAAAACTCACCCAGCCTCTTTACCACATTGACTCAAGGAGTGGATACCTGTAAACCATCAGACAGACACTAACAATGAATAATTAAAACAAAAATAATAACAACAAAGGATCTAAGACCTGAAGAGAAATTATTCACTTGGAACAGCTACTGCCACATTTAATCTTTCACAACCGAAGCGTATGAGTAGGAAATAAGTAAAACTAGCTCTAGGGCACAGGAATATTGCCCCTAGCTGGTTCATCTTGTTCACAGAAAAATATGTCATGTGCTACTCCAGCCAGGCCTTTGGCTACAGCGCAAGGGGCTGGATCTCTCCGTCTGGGAGAACAGCACTCTCTGGAGCACAGCAAGGGAAGAGCAGGAGAAAGATGAGAAGCCTTGAATTCACTAGGAAGAACAGAGCTATTCGAGTGCTTAAGTGATAACTGAAAAACCCCACCTCCAGCTCCCCCAAAGGTCTTGATTAGTTGCTTTATTTGCATCCTTACTCAGCCTGTACAAGAAAAATGTGCAAGAGTTTTAGCTAAATAACTGCAGTTGATGCCGAGTTGAAAATGGACTAAATTTCTGCTTTCTGAAGAAAAAAAGCCTGTGGGATTGCTGTGAAATGAAATTGCTCCCTGGAGGCATGTGAGTGCTGCAGCACTTGCTGGGGATCATCAGAGGATTCCAGAAGCTGTGCTGCCTCACCAGTGTCCACTTATGATCTCGAGTAACCAGATTTGGTCATGACAGCAAAGGGACCCAATTAAGTCCAGCCAACGCACACAGGAAGAACATCTTTTGCAAGATAAAGCTTTGGATGCAAAGGAGCTCTCAGGAGAAGCCAGGCCAGCTTAGAAATTACAGTTAACAGGACGCTGCAAACAGATTCCAGGTTCTGCCACAATCCCTCTCCTCCCACAAAGAACGCCACCACACCTCCTCCTGCACACTGAAGGTCAGAGAGGAGACATGGACACGTCTACTCCAACATTAGCAGCACAGTACAGGACTTTGAAAAGCAAAGGCCTGAAGTTTTTCACACCATTTAATGGTGAGTCCATGTGAACTGCTCTGCTGGATGCTCAGGGAGGAGGAAGGCATCCATCATGAACAGGCTAGAGTTTATCTGGCTTGCTTTGTTCAGGGCAACCATGTGTCTCTGGGTCAGAGCTTTCCTGCAGTGCCTCTTCCTGCTGGTTCTTGCACCAAGGTCCAGAGGCTTGCAGGCCCAGCTCAGCCTGGGGGTCAGCGAGCACAGCAGCTCCTCAGCTCCATGGGAGTGGTGCCTGCTTCAAAGGCAAACTGTACCCTGTGTTTATACCAGCCTACAAGGCATGAAAAGGCCTAGGAGGTCACACATCCACCACTGTAATTTCAGGCAGGATCAAACAGAAAAGCAACAGCTGGGCTGAGCGAGCAAGTCCACGTTTAATTACAAATGGTTTCGGTAATAAGCAAAGGCAAGAACAAAGCCAGTAAAAAAACCTCTTTCTCTTCCTGGCTCCTGTTCAGGCTGTGTAGAAACAGCTGCCTGGAGGAGAATCTCAAATAAGATCCACCAAGTACACCTTTTTCATTTTCAGGACTGCCACAGCAGCACTGTTCCCTTTGCAAGGCCGCTGTGCTCCGACAAGCAGGTCAAAGCTGCTGCCACCACAGGGCCCTGGTCAGAGCAGGACTTTCCCTGCTCAGCCCCCTGGTGTGTCTCACAAGCACACACTCATTGTGCAATAAGCCTCTTGGAGGATTCCATCTGCTTTAACAGCCTTTGAATATGAAATGCTGGTTGCAAAATGGGATTACTAGTGCAGAGGATGATGGACCCAGCTCCCAGGTCTGGCCCTGGGAAGGGGGCAGAAAGCAGCTCTTGGAGCACCAGGAATGCCCACCAAGCTGACTGATCCCTCTGTCAGGTTTACAGCCAGGAGCTGCTTCTGCCATCCCCAAAAGGCCCTGGAGCAGTGGTTAAGGATAGGAAATGAGCCCTAAAACACAGACAGACAAGAAGGCTTAGCTGGGTGGGTGGAGGGCTTTTTTTGAATGCTGGGAGCCTTCCACCCATTTACTGGGACAGCAAATGAGAAGGAATCAGTGGGTCCCCTCATCACATCTGACACCTCTGATGGCATCAGTGAGAGCCAAACACAACCCAAGAACACAACAGAAACAAGTGGCACAGAGTATCACAACCCCAAACCTCTCCAATAAACCAATACCCAGTGCCCACAGAACACTGCCTAGCTGGGTGTCACGGGGGGACATGATGGGAATAACGTGAAGGCTGGGAAACCATCACATCCCTGGGAACCAAGGGCTTCTGACCTTTCTAGCAAAGCCTGCTGAGAGAACTGGGTGGGTTGTTTTGTACTCCTGGCTTTAATTACAGCCAAGTGTTTAAGTTATTCTCCTCCAACCACCCCCATGTCCCTCACAAGCACAGATCTAGCTTTTTATAGCACATCCGGTATGGATGTTAAACACATTCAGGAAATGCACTTTCAGCCCCAAACATCCCCTCCCCTGGACCAGTTGGGCTGCAAGGGCTTGTGACACAGAGACGTGGAGCCGGATGTTTGGTTTTGTGACCGTTACTTTCCTGGATTACTTCTGTCTGTTTAGAGAAGGGAAATTAAATAAATGCAGGGTAGGCTGGCTGCATCCAGAAATAATGCATGCTGCCTGCAAGGTGAAGAAAGAAAAGCCAGATGGAGAGGCCACTCTTAGCTGCTCGAATTCCCTGCACACAGGGCAAGGCTTTTTTTTTTTTTAAATAGCTGACAAAGCTCCTGGGGGCTGACAATGGCTCACAGCACAGTGGGTGTCCACAGGCACAGCGAGGATCCCAAATCACATGGTTTTCACTGCCTTATAGCAATACTGTAATGCACAAGGGAGAAATGCACCCTCTCCCCCAAAACTTCTATTTTAAGTAGCCAAAGGGCACTTGCAAAGAACTGTCAAGCTGTGCCAGGCTGTCAGTCCCCAGGCACTGCTCTGGCATGCCACAGAGGCTGGTGGCTCTTTGCTCCAGGGCAGCAGGGCCTGGATAATAGCTTGGCTCAAGTCTAAAACCTGACCTTTGTAATTTTCTTAACACAAGGGGCTTGCCTCTGGCTTTAAGGAACCCCACGAGCCTGCGAGTCATTTTCTCACCTGAAAATACCCTGGCTGGCCTCCCAGCTGGAACACCCTCCTGAGCCCAAAGCAAGCATGTTTGCTGGCAGTCTCAGGGATCAGTCTGGGATACCATCCCAACACGGAGAACTCCCTGGAGCGCTCTCAGACCAGAGGGCACACGCTATCAAGAATCAACACTGGGCTGTTCCTCACATTGACCAAAATACCACTGCTGCACCTCAGCTGTAGGATCACTGCACAAAGCCAGGATGTGCTGCTGCAGCTTGGGAAAGGGAAGGCACTGGGGCTGTGCTGCATCAGGGCTTGCTGCTCTGAAGAAAGGCAAGCCATACAAGCCCAGGGGGTTTTTCCCCTCCCTCCCCCACAGCCAGGTCACCTCATGTTCTGGGCAAGCAACTGCCAGTAGGACATCACACATCAGCAGCCTGAACCACGACCTAATTAAGCCGCTTCCAAAATAATCACACTAGACGAAAGTAAAAGGAGTCCTTGAACTTGTTATTTCTTATCCTGATTTTTACTCCAGTTTTTTCCATATTTGATGTGGATTCTCCAGTTATCTGCAGCATTAACTCAAGCTGGGCTCTGGCTATTGCTCCTGAGCAATCCAAGCTGCAGCACAAGCAGCCATGCCCCTTGGTGGGGGCCAGGCTGGGCAGGCCCAGTGGTCACCCAGCTCCCCCGCTGTAAGCCACAGGAGGAAACGTGGATCTCAGCAGAGCAGGAAGGTGAACAGCCCATGGAGCTTTCCCAGGGGGCTGCCAAACCTGCCTGCACTTGGAGCAGCAGAGCATTTGCTGGGGAAACTGGAAGGCAGGTTTGAAGACACGGGGCCACCAGCACTGTGCACAGCAAGAAGCTGCCTCAGCTTCAGCTGCCACCCGAGCCACCTCTGGCCACCAAAACTGAACAAAGACAGCCAGCCCAACTCAAGGCAAGTTTTCCAGCACACAGCACTCAGGTTACAATGAATGAGCTCTGCAGGGACAAACCCCTGTGCAGGGTGAACAGCAGCATGAAGACTGCTCATCCACGCCTTCATTCAGCTCAGGGAGCAGCAGCTGCCAAGGGTCACGCTCACACACACTGTGCTTTCACTACCCTGGGCTAACTACAAGCTAGGCAACACTTAGCTGGAAAAATGAGTGACAATCCAGCTGCAGCAACTGAACACCACTGTCTGTGGGACAGGCAGCCCTAACTCACGCTGGAGAATTGCTCTACAGCAGATGGGAGGGACAGTGTATTTATTTGACGGGTATTGTTTCTACGTGACCAAATCACACGCAGCTTAAGTCTGCAAACAACTGGCTGAAATAAAAATCACTGCTGGAACACAGAAGCATCTCCTCTATTGCTAAGAAGTGGGTGATCTCCCAAGCTCATCAAGAACCAGAGTGGCAAGTCAGATGCACAGGGGGCCCGACCTCTTTGTATCTGTGACAAGCATTATGATAATCTCAGAATTAGGTGTTAGAGCTTGAACGGGAAGTGACAAATCCACATCAAAATCATATTAGAGAACATCAAAGAGGCAAAAGCATCTCACATTTAAATGCTCACCCAAAGTTTGTAAGAAGTCACAGCCCAGCCTGTCGTGGCTTTTTTTAGTCCTGAGAAGCACCTCTCAAAGGAACTGCAGGCAATCTCAGGCATGTTCCTTGGCTACCTGCAGGTTCATCAGGCTGCTCAAGACATTTAAACCACTGTTTCTTTACCCGGATGAATGACTTATGAGGATTGAGAAATCTGAGCCTGGACGTACGAAGTGAGTCACTGCAACTCACGGGTTGCTTCCCCCACCTCCTTCCCAAACCATCACACCTTCCAGGCCTGGTCTTGCTCCCACTGAAACTCTGGAGAAAACAAACACCCACTGAACACTGCAGAGCCTGACTGTTGGCTCGAGTGCCACCCCTCTCACTGAGGCTCCCACCTGGGCAAGGACACCACGTACTCACCCCGACACTGTGGGGAGGGAGCCTGGAGCTGCTGACTGCAGTTTCTCTTGCTGCTTCAGAAAAGATTTAGCTTCTTTTGAGTTTGAGTCCACTTCTTTAGTCACTCTGTTGGAGGAAAAGAGACAAAGCCGAGGGTAAGGAAGAGTTGTACTCGACAGCCAAACCAAAGATCCCTCAAGGAAACACAGAAAAGAGGCACAGGAGTCTCCACACCCCCTGCACAGAGATCACCTCCATCAGCTGCAAGCTGAAGAACATGCATCTTTTAAGATTTCATTCCAGTGACAAACCCTTTATACTCATGGCAGAAAAAAGGAAAAGAGGAGCTAATTGGAGCTGGGGGAGGAGGGGACTTTTTTTCTTCCAACAACAGGAATTCTTATTCATTCAAGCAGGCCTGTCTCACTAGCAGCTACTAAATGCTCTCCTCAGGTCACTGGGGGCAATTCCAGGCTCTTAATTGGGCTCTTGATTTCCTCATTTGCTGGTCAGTGAGGCAGCTCCTCTGCCACCCACGTCTCACAGCCCACGGCACACAGCCTTGGCAACATCTGCAACCCAAACCCGAGCACAGAAACTGGCTGCAGGCACAGGGGATGGGAGAGAAGGCTCTGACAAGGCAGAACGCAGAAATTCACTCTCATTTTCTAGTTAATTTTTGTTTGAGGCCCCGAGGGTGCAAAATATTGAACTTCAGAAAAATTATAAGTCAATATGGCATCTACAGCGGGGAATGAATTACAAACATGAGAAAGAATCTCTAGAAAACCACTCAATAATTAATTGTCAGAAAACCCCAGCTACTTTAGCCCCCTCACTTACCATGACCTGCCTCCAGCAACACACTTTCCCTGCTCTCAGTAGCTCTTAATGAAACGCCTTGACTTGCCAAGCCAACAATTCTGCTGCCTTGGACCACAAGCCTGGGAGTCTCCCCAGAGCCCTGCAGCTCTGTGGGCACAAAGGCAGCCTGGCCCACAGCTCAGGGAGCCCAAGGACATGATCCTCCATCCCACTGCCCTGCAGCCTGGGCCTCTGGCTGCATCTGCTCCAGCAAGGGGGGAGAGGCTGAAAGCCTCACTGTCATGGGATCTGCTCTGCTTACAAGCCAGGCTGAATCACTGCCTGCCTCCTACCCAGCAAGCTCACCCTGCAACTCCCATACAACAGCAGGCTGATGGACATGGAGAAACCCAGTGAGGTGCAGCCCCAAAGGGGTTACTGCTGGGTTGGCATCAAGGAAAGCAACACAGAGTTATTTGTTACACCTGGAGGCACTGGCGTCCTGAAATCAAACCTGCACACAACTGTGTCTCCATCCTGACAGTGAATCAGTATCTGAAACGTTCTTCCTCCTCCTCCACAGACTGCAAATACAGAGGAAAAGGTGCAAGAATAAACTCCTGTGCTTACAAGTCCTGCTCAGCCTTGTTCTGCCAGCACAGGAGGAGATTAACCCCGTTTGCCCCCTGCATTGTCACATGCCTTTCAAACCAGCAGCAGTCATGTGGATAGAGACAAATCCCACACTATGAATATTTAGAAGTGTTTGCTGATCAGACTGGTAAGGGGTGGGGTGAGAAAAGGGGAAAAGCAGTTCAGGAAGAAACAAAAGCCTTGCTACAGCACCATCACAGTTTAGAACACCCCAAATACACCAACCAGTCACAGCCCCCAGCAACAGTGGCCCATCACGCAGCAGTCACACCCCAGTCAAATCCACGTCCATGGATTTCCTCTGGCACACAAGCTTGGTGTTTTCATGCAGCAATAAGGCAGAACTCCCCTCCCAGCTATGAGGGCTGAGTTCAGATCAATACAATCACACAGCCTATTTATTTTCCAATGCAGCATCTGAACAGCCAGCCCTGTGCCCTGCTGAGAAAGGAGAAACCCCTCAGAGCGCTGCCCAGGGAGGGGCTGGCACAGGCTTGCAACGACACACACTTCAGCTACCCAGGGCACAAGACAGGTTGCTACCAAGGGTTTATTTATGCTTCAGTACCCTCCTCCTCCTCCACCACCTCAGGGCCAGCAATGGCTGGGCACACAATATGACACTTGGTTCCATTTTCTTTGCTCCCTTTGGCCTGCCAGCAGCTGCCCTAGCATACATTTTTGGACTTGTCTGCTGCAGAAATTCAGCTGCAAAGCTGAATGCAACCTGTTCCACCAGGACTGCACAGCTGGGGACAGAGGAATGCGACAGAAATGTAATTAAAAGTGCCCTTTCAAGGCAATGCCATCACAAGACCCACTGATTGCCTCATAAACTGAAACAAAAGCTGCTCTGAGGCAGGCTGCTGATGGACTGATGCCAGCAGCAAGTCCTGCCCCACTCCAACAGCAATGACGAAAGAGATTTAAGAGCTTTACAAGGTATTAATTCAGGTTATGCACATTTCAACCTTTCCCAGATCCCAGGCCAGGGAGGAAAAAGAAATCCTCTGTTCTACATTATTATGGGAGACAATAACTCCCTCCATGTAGAAACCAAAACACTTCTTGCTCTTCATGGGGAGAAATGGGAGTGAACAGGAGACACAGGAGAAATCACAGTCATTACTAAGGAAAATTGCAAGACCTTTCACTTTTAAATACTTGATAAATAACTATTTGCCTGACTATTTATTAGCATGCTATTCACACATTGTAATCCAGGAATAAACATGAAAATAAGTATATTGTCAGCAATAAAACAAGCAGCTACTGTCTCGCCCACTTGCAGCCCCTGTAATTCACACACAAAACCACTCACACTCATCACTGTCCCGCAGAGATTTCATTATCCTGCTCTGCTCTTACATTGCATAATAAGACTTCTCAAACACAGAACAGTTATTAATTTTTTTGACCACACTGGAGCCTGGTAGCACACATGATGCCAGTGGATGAGGTGATGTGCAACTGTAAAACAGAGATGTCCTCCATATTTCCAAGTTACAATAAGGAAAACAAGCTAGAGAGTAGATCACTAAGTGCCTTGAGTACTTACAGGTGTCCTCCTTGGGACCCTTCATCTCTGAACCAAGCTCAAAGTGGCACCCAAGCATGGTTTGGTGCCCAGCAGGGGATTTCACCACAGAGCTCTCAGGGGGATGCCAAGGCTGCCCCGTGTCAGCAGAGTGCCCAGCTCAGCACAGGGTGCCCTGCAAGCCCTCAGGGGAGTGCATCAGCAGAGCTCCAGCCTTACAGGGGGGAACAGGAGACACAGGAAGCTGGGAAAGACAAACAGGCACACCAAGAAGGCCTCTATCTGTAGTCTGCTGTGTAACAGCAACCTTATGCATCCCAAGTGCCCAAATCCCTCCAACTTCCCCCCAGGGGGCTCAGCACAGCTACACTCTCCTCCCCAAACACCTGGTGCACATCAGGCTGAGAAAGCACACGGTGGTATTTGGGTTTAAGGGGACTCTGAGCAGAGAAGAGAGTTAAAATCCCCCATCACAGCAGTGCAAGTTATCATCTCCCCTGACCTTCCTGCTGGGAAAGGAGAGCCAGAGTGGAAGCTCTGGAAAATGCCAGCTCTTTACCACTCAGGACACAGTCCCCACTCGGGAGATCTGCCCCACTTTAGGCCTGACACAGTTACAAAACTTTCCACCCAATTTAATGTTGTTAGCTCTGGGGAATCACAGACCAAGGGGGGCAAAAATGAGGCTAATTATGCTTTTTCAATATTCCCCATCTGTGTTTAGCCTCAGTGAATAGTCCTCCAACCTTCTGGAATGATCACTTGAGGAGAAAGTAATACTCATCTACAGGGACTTGTGAAAAAACCTAAACCCTTCTGAGCCCAGAGGAATATTTAGTCTGAATATTTTTTTGGTGACTTTTGTGCTCGAGCTGTGATGTCTGTGCCTTCCACAGACAGATGCACTGTGCTCCAGCCTGCAAGGTCCTGAAGCTGCTGGAGGGCACAGGTTCAGCACCTTCCAGCAGGGAATTACATCCTCACACAAGTGCACCCCGTATACACATGTATTTTATGTTGGATTACCTGGTGTAGAGCAGGTAGAACTAACATTAATACATCCAAATCAATTTTCTCTTTTTGAAGTAAAAAAAACCCCAGCGTTTTCCAAACCTTTCTCTTCAAACCAGGTGGGAGAAGCTGCTCCCTGGGAAACTGAGCCTATTCCCTGAAGCAACACAGACAAGACCAGGCTGGAGAGAGCAATAATTTTGAGGGCTGCCTGGATAGGCAGAAGGAGCTGGCTGGTTTTTAAAAAGAATCCAGTGTGATCAGAGCTCCCCTGGAGTCAGGCAAGGGCCAAGCTGCCTGCCTGGTGCTGCTCCTCACAGCAGGTGTGTGCTGCTACCCAAGCAGTCAGCCCAGGCTGCATCTCAAACCAATTCACCTGAAAACAGGCAGAGGTGAATGGCATTTCAACATCAACCATGTATAAAATGTACTTTTTATCGTAACCCCGTAAGCCGGGAAGGAAACGACCGATTTTCCGTCATCTCCTGCGTGACAAAGACTCTGTGACAGATGCAAAGAAAACATATGGACAGTGCTGCCTCCTGAGATGCTGACCCAGCTGACAGGCCCCTTTTGGGCTTCTGCTTGCTGCTCCCACAAGAGGCTCTGAATTGAGGGAAGCAGCAATGCAGTCACCGAGCTCCCACCGGGACTGGCAGTAGGTAGAGCACGTCAAACACTGCTCTCTGGAGAAGCTGATGCACAGCCAGGGCACAAGCCCTCATCTCCTTGTTGCCTGGAGCTTTATTGACCCCAGTCTGAAGCATCTCCAAGTATCAGATCTCTGCTTGCTCCTTTGGATAACTGTTCCCTCGGCCAGCTCCACTGCGCTGCCTCAAAATCCCCCCACGCACTGACAGTTCAACCTGTGAGGCATCCCATGGTTTAACCTTGCACCTCCCAAAAGGATTGTGTCACATCATGGAACACACCCCTGAGCTGAGCAGTCCAGGTGGACAGATGAGCTGCTGCACGTGTGAGTGTGACAGTCCCTGACCTGCTAGCCATGACTTCCAAATACTCAGAAAGCAAGAGGGACCCCCGCAACCCCCAAACCCTGCAGCCCCCAACTCCTGCAACCCCCAAACCCTGCAAACCCCAACTCCTGCAACCCCTCAAACCCTGCAACCCCCTAAACCCTGCAACCCCCCAAACCCTGCAACCCCCAAATTCCTGCAACCC